>JAQFZA010000564.1:0-16889 GCA_034695115.1 Desoria olivacea | reverse complement strand
CGTCAGTTTTGTAAAGCGCGGGGAACGGCTACGTGAATGACGTAACTTCAATATGTACTCTGGGTAGTTGCTGTGTAATGTTACACAGGATTGGCTGCGCGGTAACCGCGGGTGCTCTGATGCTCTTAGTTCTCGCATTATTGAGGTCTTTGTTGGCCGCGGATGAGTGCAGGCTGAGGTGGTGGACAGCGGCGGTAATAAAAACACCGAATTCGTCACGCGCCGAGTTTCTGATAAGTACGGCGTTAGTGTTGGTAGGCTCCGCAGGGAACTAGAACGGTGCAGCGCACTCGACCACTTTCTGTCGTTCGTCAACGAAGGACGGTCGGTCGTGGGTTTTGCGGGCAGTGGGTGGATTGGGGCCACCGGTGGGGGTGGGGGCAATGTATCAGCCGGTACATTATTTAAATTGTTGACTTTTGTGTCACCACCGGTCTTCATCCGCAGACTAGGGGCGCCTTTGCCGGCCGCCCTACTCAAAATAGGCTTTGGTTTAGCGGCCACGCGGGACGAAATCAGAGACGCCTCAGACGCCCTGCTAAAGTGGTGTCCGCCGCCTTTAGCCAGTCCTGCGGCCGCTGGTGACGTGGATCTGGAATGACTCGCTGTGGTCGTTGGAGACAAGCAGCCCACGTGACGGTTGGAAATAATAGGCTGCGGTAACTTTGTCCCGTTCTTTGCTTTCCGGGGCGGCTTTTGGGGGATTGGACCGCCGGACACAGGGCCGCCTCCTGAACCGCCACCACCGCCAGTCGCGCTGACCACAGGGCCCCCATTATTAAGAGTCCTACTGCCACCATTCTGTACCGAGACTTTCTCTGAAATCTTGACGGACTTCGTGGATCCCGTGCCCTTTACGTTCCCCCCGTTCTGCTTCTTCTTCGCCGCCTTGCCCCCACTTCCTCCGCCACTGCCTCTTGGACCCCCACTGGTCCCAACGGTCATCGACAAGACCTCCCTGACCTTACTTTTATTGGGCTTCACAACTTGAAGTTGAATGGAGAGCTTATGTTGTGCACCACCACCGCTGTTCAACACTTTCTTGACTTCCCTTGGTGACATAAGATCAGCCTGACTCTTGTGCAGATTCTCCGTGGACACCAACGCACGTCCCCCACCCCCACTGCCACCACTAACAGCAACAGGTATGGCGGACTGACTGCGGACCAAACTACCCCCACCTGCCCTAACAGACCGGATGAGCCTAGAGGCACTAGCAGATCTGCCACCACCACTGCCAGAACCAGGTCCCAAATCAGAATGACATCGTTTGTCCAGCTTCTCTTGTAGTCGCGTCTGTAACATGGACACCCGAGTCGGCGGGACGGCCGTTGGGCTCATGCTTCGACGGGCTTGCCCCGTCGCTTCTATCGGCGGCTCCATTCGAAGATCTGCAGAGACCAGAGGCAATCTTCAAGTTTTCCGTTCACCTCTGACCATGTGCCACCTTCCCCCGTGCTCCGCTTATTCTTCTGTGCTTATCCAACCTCTCCCTACAAAATAGCGAGCAGCCAGCGTGCCAGGCGTCCGCTACACGTCACAAACACGCTTATCAACCATTTTTGTACATCAACCAGAGGAGCAAGCCCTTATGGCTAGTAGAGTCAGCAGAGTGTCCCTCACCCATGTGCCTCGCCTCATCCCAATAGTAAGATAAGCTCAACCAAACCACCATCTCAACTCAACACTACAACCACCACCACTCAATAAACCACAGAAGCCACACCCAGATTGTTAATGCAGAAGCAAGATAAGCCAAAAAGATAATCCCCACACAACTCACCCCTGTTGCTGTTAGAAAAGTGTAATCGATCGGGAGCAAGTTTCCTGAGTCCCTGAATAGGAACCTCTCCACCCTTCTGAATCTCAACGTAAAGTTGCCTCTGCTCTGCCGGACTGAACACAGGTGACTCCGTCCCCCGCTCTTCCCCCGCGCCCTCACCACTTCCACCACGCTTCCGTATTACGTACGAGTCGCTTTCGTAACCCAACTCCTTCGTCGCCCTGCAACAACAATCAACACAACAATCAATCAACAAACAATTCCATATTTCCGAACAAACACCAAAAACACCTACCAATGCTCTAACGACCCTGTCCGCTGCTGCCCCACCACTCGGCTACCCCCACTGCCACCACCCCGGTAACTCTTCTGCAAGCCCGGCGTGTAGTCTTCAATCCGTCCAGGTGCCCTGAACCGTATCCCTGGTGACAACGCTACCGTCGATGTACTGTCCCTTAACCGTTCCTCACCACACGTGTCGTACTCTGGCTCGGATTGGTTACCTCCGTTTCCTGCATTAATTAGGCATCAATTTAACATACGCTCACACACGGTCACCCCACACGGTCACACTTTTAAAGCCACACACGGTCACCTCTAATGTAGGCCGCCCCCACCCTCCTCCTGCCACCGCCAGGACTGTACCTCACAATGTCTAATTCATAATGACCACATTGACATTACAACATTCAAATATATAGCGACCACAAATAGACCACTCACCCGCTTTCCTCGTAGCAACCGGCTGCCTCCTATTAATATTATAGTTAGCAGAAGCACCCACCCTCTCGACATGAATCGACTCGTACATCCGCTTGTACCATTCCCGCTGCTTCTCCTCACCCCCAACCACCACTGACTTTGACACCACCGGCAGTTCTGGCTCCGCCGAGCTTAGCCCTGTACTCTGCTGCGGGGACGGCGCGCTACGCTTCAAAGAACCAATAACCCCAGGGGCGGTGCGACCCCTTTCTTCCTTGTCTGCTACAGTATCCACCACCACCGGCTCCTCCAAGTAATGCGCACCCTTTGGTAAATGTCCCTCTACACCATATCAAAGCATTAACATCTCCTGTCTACAATTAACCATTAATCCATTGGTCATAGATCCACTTATTACCTCTGGCCTTCTGAAGTAACGTAACGGTAGGGCTGGGATATTTAGGCAACACTGACTGACTCACACCAACAGACCCTCCAGGGTTCGTAATATCCTGCAAAACAGTCACAAATTCATAGCCGCATGTAACCACGTGATACCAAAATCAGAACAGCAGCCAACACTCACCAAAGTAAGAGTATGCGGCTTGGAAATATTCCCCCCACCACCACCAGTCGGCGACGAAGAAGGGACAAACGGAACAGGCCTAAACTTCTTATGTGTAGAAGGGCTAGGCGGCAGACTTGGCGGGGTCCACACAACACAGGCCTCCTCCTCCTGTAAACTGCCACCACTCCCACTGCTCTCACTCCCTTCCTTCAGTAAACAGGGCACTGCTTCTGTACTACCCGAACTTGCTGCCTCTCCTATCCACGTCGACGGACCTAAACACAACACACAAACTGATTTATATTCACCTGTACACAAACTGACAGACACATTAGCCATCCATCCTGCAGGATCAAATACGAGTAATCCGTCGGAGGACGATTACTCGTTTTTGATCCAGGATGTCCACTTCCGCTCACCAATTTCATACACACACATACACACACTACCCTATTGTACCTGTACATACTGGCTACCCTATTAAACTACCTGTCTCAATTACAGCAACCAACCACCCTACTCTTCTCCTACATAATAAACCAAAAGCCAACTCATTAACAAATCCTCCACCACCAACCAATCTCAGTCACAATAAGAATACATAACAATATTAACAACAATCAAAGTACACACCATCCCTCTGAACCAATACTACACACAATATAATAGCCCCAATTCCCCTCTCTGTCATTTAATCCACAAAAACTACTAAATAATAATCCCATTCCATTACCCAACCAATTGATATTACCAATTCCCAAAAACGACACCAAATCCCCCTTATAATAAAAAAAAATGCAAAAAAATGTAATACCAAACGGCCGCCGAGCAGAATTTCCTGACAATACTACCACCACCGGCATATTCTACACCCAGCCAGACCAGACCAGAACAAACCCAACTTTTATGAACAATCGACGAGAAACAAAATCAACAAAATCAATATTTATAAAACCTTTCCTCAGTAAATCCCAAAACTACATTAAAATCTTTAGAAAACTAATTCCTGGCCAACTTCCAGCACTTCCTTCCTGTCCCCATATACAAGCAATCTGCAGATTGTTAGTACATCCCCATGTCCATCCGCTTCACAAAAAACACCCCCCTCACTAAAAACCCAAACTCCCTTCACCAACACCATTTCAAAACGTTAACTAAATATTCACAAACTCTAAAAAATATTCCCAAAAAATCCCCAAAAAAATGAACGGTCCCTTATCCCTGCTTCTAAACCGGATGCCAAAGATCACAAAACATATATCTTCCCCAACCTCTTGTTCAGACTCAAAGTCATCGAAGCTGTTTCTAAATTTAGAACACTCCACCACTAACAAACCCAACCCCACCAACCCTCCTTCTACTCCAACAAACCATCAACTATATAAGCAAAGAAGTTTAAAACCATCTCTTTCTCATGCTACATCCAAATCTCACACCAATTACCCCTCATACCTCTCCTTCCATCATAATTCATCTTATCATACTTTACCTTATCTTAAAGCTTATCAATTCCCTTCACTTATCACACATATTATCCCACCTTATCATTTCAAAGTCTCTACTTTCACTCAAAAACAAAGAAGCGTTAAGCAAGTAACCTTTGCAAGCCCGCCTGCTTTTGTCCTTGAAAACCTCCTCAGAATCCTGCTCCAAGAAATCGTCCAACTCCGCTATTATTTCACCAAGCAAGGAAGTACCACCACCGCCTACCCCCACCACCACCACAATAATAAAGCAAAAGATAAGCCCTTCTTAGGTTTCAATATTCCCTTCATTTCAGTCAAACCAAAAACCTACCTGCTTTAACACCACCACCAATGTCCCTCTGCTGACCACCACCACCTCCCTGTCCCTGAGTACTTATTCCTTCTTCCTCCTCTTCCCCCCTCTTCTTCTTATCCTTCTTCTTCACCGATTTCCTCTTGTTCTTGTTGTTCTTATTGTTGTCCACATCGATAGTAACAATCGGCAAAGCAGTAGCAACCTCCGACTCCGTACCTCCTTCCACCACTGCCACAATCTTATCGTCCTTGCTACTACATTGTCCATCCCCACCTAAATTTAATCACAAAAAAATAGTTAAAATCCTCCACCGGAAGCATACTTAATTAAACAATATCAATTCCACAACACCCTACAACACATTCAAATGACATTTAAATCATTGCCCCTCCCTTATTATAACATTCTCCATCCAATTTAATAACTCCAATCCAACTCTGCAACCAATTATTTCCAATTTCCAATTTAACTTTTTGGGCGTTCAAAAGTCAAAATCTACTCATAATATCCAGTCAAAACTAATTCCCCAAAAAACAACATCCGCTTTTCCTCCTCCTCCTCTCAAATATCCAAATCACAAACTTAATTAGTAGCAGATCCACCAATTACACCCATTCACATTCAACACCGGATACACCACACCAATCTCATAATTATCCTCACAACATCAAAACTTCAAACACAACATGTCAACACGAAAATCCATGAACTCAACTTGCCAAGCCAAATTAACACGTGTGCAGTCCTTTTAACATGCAAACGATAATCATTTTATTATTCATATGCAATCACTAATCAAATGTCAACAGCAGAACAAATATTTTTAAACAAATCCTAGGCGAACAAGAAATTCCCTTCTAATTAACTAAAACCGTTCCATGAAACTTACTGTCCTCATTTTCCATGACCATCGACAGCATCCTTACTCACCTTCATCTAGAATACTTTAGTAATTGGATTGTCATGAAGATATGAGCAAAGAATATGTCACGAAACTATGTCCTCCCATAATGCATATGAATTAAATGCATACCAATTAAATAGAAGTATATGTCCATTTAAGATATGTGTGGAGACAAAGACCCTCAGCAATCTTCCTCCACCATCTCATAAGAACAAACTTCATTTAAACTCCCTCCTCCTTGTCACGGTCACGGTCCCACGGTCAAAGACAGACAGACACGCAACTCTATTAAACTTATCCTCTTAAACTTAAACTACCTTGCTTTGTCACAATTAAATATTAAATTAAAAGTCATTAAACCATAACTACATTTCCTCTCCCCCAAAAAACTACTCCAATTACACAAAATAAAACCCAAAACTACCTTCACCACCTCCTCCACCTTGTTTGATTTCAACTTCTTTCTTCTTCTGGCTCTTATTCCTAAGCCTCAACGAACTAAAGACTTTCAGCATTTCAATCCCACCACCAACCAACTAATTAAACACTTTTTCTAATTAAAGGGTGTCGCCAACCGCCACTGCCCAACAACAATCCACATTCTACACATCACAAAACACTAACTAAATATATATTTGAAATATTCTAATTCTCACACAACAACAATCACCCAAGAACTACACAAAAACATATCACACTACAATGTAGTCTACATTGATACTCTAGCATCATCAAACCATTCCCTCCTCTAGTCCTCCAATGTGTGGGTGAAATCACACAAAAAAAAGTATGAACATCCAAACCTAATCTGCACACTTTAATGACAGAGTAGTCATTGCATATTCAGATTACACATTTCAATACAATATCACAGCTCCAAAGAAATAGCAACAAAGTCCATACCACCACTACCACCACCACCTCTCTCATTAACTCCTCTCCTCTCTCTCTCTCTTTCATAAACTAATGATGACATTTCACAATCTAACCCAACAAGAGCAACTCAAAGGTGAACCTATACCTAATAATAATATCTCTATAACATTTCCCGAACCTCATCATTTCATGGACATAATGACAGCGCTATACATCCTCCATTCTCAAGGCCTCCTCATCATCAATATTAACCCAAACCAATATAAACTGTACACCCTATCGTCCATATCTACTCTGCACATACTGACAAGTATGTATTTCAATCCTCTCTCACACAAAACCTCCCAATAACATAATATTAACATAATATTGCTAATATTATGTCCCAATAAATTCCAACCCATTTCAACAAGAAGAAGGGCATCAATAAAGTGCAGAATCTACTCTTCTGTTAAATACAGGAGAATCTTTACAAAGGGGACTCAGTACCAAATCCACAAATGTACACACCGCCTCTACACTGAAAGCACACCTAGGAACGGTGGAGACTTCCTTTTCCCTAGCAAACACGACTCATTTTGCATTTCCTCTCCAATATAAATCTAAACATCAAATCAGGTGAATCCTTATCTGGACGCCCACACCACCACACGTGTACTTGACATGTGCGAGTGTCTTACACACTGACATAAAAGAACGTACCTCTTCTGTCCCCACTGCCCCCATCCCCACGACTATCCCCACTATCCCCCCTTTGCTGCTTCCGCTTGAAGAGTCCAGTGGCCACGACGGGCTTCTGTGGATTCTCCAAGACCAATTTAAGTGTCTGTGCCTTCATGATAGAATGAACATCGGAGGTGGACAGACTGTTCGTCGGCTGACCTGTGGGGATATATAAACACATATTAGTTTACATTGTAACTACATCATCAACACAACAACACTTTCAATACATCTTCATATACCATTTATCTGAACCACAATGTCACCGTCACGCACCCCTCCCGCACTCGCCTTACTACATGGATTCACCTACAAATACAAATACACAACATTTACTCATATTTTAGTTATGTCTTATTCAGTCTTATCTCTCATGATGATAAGCCCTTATCTCCACCTTCCTCTTCTTCATAAGAACATATTAATGTTATCAACATATCCCACCCACTCTATCTACACATATAACACTATTTCATGTAGACTCACTTCATATTCCGACCTCCTCCGCTGCTTCAGAAACCCACGACGAAATTTCAACATTCCTCAAACACTTCACACTTCAATACTTCAATCCTCTCACACTCAATTACATTCAAATCTAACACCTTTTTTTAAATCCCTTTTAAAGTAAAAATCAACTAAACTAACATTTATCCGAATGACACACAACAGCCAACAGGAATTAATTTCTACACAAATTGATATCCCATGAGTTCCCTATCTCTCCTGCCTGTGGCCCGTGGGGGGATTTTATTACACCAGCCTACTCTCATCATCATCATCTCATCTCATCCATCCATGATGACATCCGATATCATCCTCTCCTCTGACATCCATACCAACCACCACCACCATCGCATTTAATCCCCCATCACCACTGACTGACTGGCACTGGATTTTAGTACCACCATCACATTTACAAATGAATTCATGCCTACAGTACATTAGGGCGTATGAATTTGAAATAAATATGAGAATAGCAATCCATGGCCATGTCGGTGACGAATCGGTCTATACTATACTGAATTCCTGACATAAATCATGCACAAAAAAGAGTAAAGAAAGAAATGGCCATACCCTTGCAATTTTAATTTTGTGTTGATTTGTGGAAGAAGGAGGTTGACTGGAGGAGGTGGTGGCCGTGGCGGTGCAACTGCCGATTCGGAAGCCCCACGGGGGACCTCCCACTAACTCTATCTCCTTCGTCTTGTTACTCATTATCATTATCAGACATTTCTTCCCATAAGATAACCACTAACGCTCCATTTAACACTCGAGGTGTTCAACAAGATGTCGATGAGTTTCAGTCTCATCGACAGTATACACTACACACTACTTAAGGAACTTGTCGATGTAGGATCTTCAATGTTTATGTTTGTCGGTCTATTTCACTATCTTTAATAATGTCCTATTTGAATAAAGACATTATGATGGGGTCCTTTCAAATGTCGATGAGTTTGCTAATTAGTTCACAATCTCCTGCTTGCTGACTGCTGAGGATGAGAGAAAACTGATCGATATAGGAAATGATCTTCTTCTTCATTCTTGTCAAACTTTCTCTCCTCTTCTTCTTCTCTCATTCAGCTCATCAGCTCGTGTGTGTCAGTTTGTGTGTAAACAGAGTTTCCCTCTCATCCCTGTTTGGCACAAGAGGTGGAATCTGCCGCCGACAACTTCACATTCACACAATCAATCTATCAATCCCACTCTCGTTCAATTTATTTCAACGCCAAACCAACACCGCTTCTCATAGTTCTCATCCCGGCTCCAAATTCTCCTAATTCTTAAACAATTAAGAATAATATTTCATCAAATCTGAAACCAACAGAAAAAGGTAATTCTAATTCTATTCATCTTATCAAAGTAGATAAGCACATCCAATTCGTCATAAGAACTCATGCAAATTAACACACAGCAAGTAGGTAATAGCAATAGCAATCCTGAATTAATTGAAAATCCCCAAAATCACACCCCTCTTCAATTGTGAATTGCAATGACTGAAATGTTAAAATGTGTAAATTGTACAGGAGGATGACAGATTTGAAGCGAGGAGATTTTTACTTGCGCTACTACGTCGGCCACAAGGGGAAGTTTGGTCACGAGTTCCTGGAGTTTGAGTTCCGACCGGATGGGAAGTTACGATACGCAAACAACTCCAATTACAAGAACGATACGATGATCCGCAAGGAAGTCTACGTCTCTCAGGCTGTCGTTAATGAACTACGCAGGATCGTCGAGGACTCTGATGTCATGAAGGTAGACCCCCACCAATTCTGAACCCCTGTCGTCAATTGACGGCAAGGGCTCAGAAGGTACCCCACATTGTCCCCACCACCACTTCATATTAATATTAAGTAAATAGGAAGTAACTCCTTGACATGTGTTGTTAAATTGAATAGGAGGACGACAGTGCGTGGCCAGTACCGGACCGTGTAGGTCGCCAGGAGCTGGAGATAGTGAACGGTGACGAGCACATTTCCTTCACGACTAGTAAAATCGGCTCCCTTGTCGATGTGAACAATTCCAAGGACCCTGAGGGACTCAGATGCTTCTACTATCTTGTCCAGGATCTCAAATGCCTCGTCTTCTCTCTCATTGGACTGCACTTCAAAATTAAACCCATCTAACTCATCATCCTCTTCCTCTACTTTTATTACTTTCTATATTCTTCATCAATAAATATGTTCATTATTTACTGCTCGTAGTGGTCAGACCATTTTTTTTATTCATTTCCCGAAGGACGATACTAACAAGGTTTCAAACGCCATCTGAAACGATGATGGGTGGCAGTGGGAGATAGTCCTGCTGGAGTAAGTCTCCCCCCACTTGTTGCGGCAATTCCCCAGGTTCAACTTTAAAGTCCATCATGATGACTTCCTCATCCTCTTCAACTTTCATTGGCTCCATCCACTCATCTCCTCCAACAACTCCAGAACCACAAAGAGTACTTTCCTCATGCAGTTCTACCACAACATTCTTCTTTGGGATACATTTCCTCCTACTCTCCTGCTTATTGCACCGTCCTTTGTCGTCACATCTTTCAAGGATTATCTTCACATCCTTCACAATCCCCGTCCACTCTTTTGGTAACACACTCTTCGATCTTTGGTGGACGTAACTTGACACTTTCCTTAAAATACGACGAGGAGGAGGTACCACCGGCCGTCTTTTGAGTCGATCCGGACGTATGACTTGTTCACATTCTGACTCCGAATCTTCATAATCAGAAGAGGATTCGCCTTCATCCGATTCCCCCTCCTTCGTTTCCAATCTCCTCCTCCGAATTGAGTAGCTGCTTCTTGTCCTTGTCCTTTTGGCTGTTATGCGCCGCGGACGAGCATCATCGTCATCAGACTCAGCATTGAACAAATTGAGCAAATTATCAAGATTGTGATGCCTGTAACAGTTCGTCACGAGCTGCTTCAGCGCTTCCCTCAACCCAACCTGCAAACAGTTCATCCATTATTACATTTTGTGACTTTCGGTGAGGCCGTTGACATGTCTGCCAGTGCCATGCAATTAAGAATGAAGTCATGCCAATCCACACTGACTAACTAACCTCCCTTTTCTGTTCTTTAGTTCTAGCATCGGTTTTGAGTGTGCCCCAAGGGATGTGTGTGTCATAAGGGCTGTCCCACCAAACCGGCTTTTCAGACTCCTTCCCCCAACTCGGTGTGGGCTTTCCAGTCGACCATCTCACCAACAAAGGAATGTAAGAACGCAGCGTCTTGCTGTCCATCTTACATACCACTGTCGACTCTATCTCCTCCATCTACAACACAATACATATCTCCAGTTATCTTCATTCCCATTCGTCTTTCAGCCCAGGTCCCTGGGACCGCGAGGGAATAATAATTTACCTTGGGAGGGAACTGCATTCCACCCGCAACCTCCTCCTTCCTGTTGATATGTTCCCTTGGATGAGATTTGGCATTATGTCGATTAATATGCAATGGTTTGCATAGTACACCACAGTATTGACAGACAGCGGAGTACTCCGGATGTGCCTCTTTAACATGGCACGTCATAAGACTTTCTTGGAGGAAAGTGTCGGTACAGGTCTTGTTGATACATTTGAATATTTTCCTCCTCCTTCCCCCACCCGGGTCTCCTCCTTGCCTCCTTTCATATCCTCGTCGAATCCGCTTCTTCTTCCCATTCCCGTCAATCACAAACGCTTCATGGTCAGACTCTTGAAGGAACTCCGTCAACAAATCTCCTTTCCCGTGGTAATTGTAACAATTTATCACTATCGAACGCAATGCTCCCTTCCATGGTACGGCCTATAAATCATCACACCATTATTCTATTACACACATTAAAGCTAAGTAAGCTACAATAAAATGATTATGACCTTCTTCTGCTGGGATGTCCTAATATCGGTTCTAAGGCTGGACCATGGAACCTCCTTAGGCCACCAGGGTGGCTTTTTAGCTTCAATTCCCCATCCCGGCCTGTCACTTCCTGAAGAGCACTTTATCATTGCAGGGATGTATGACTGCAACTCCTTCGCCTTCATCTTCTTCACTGGGGAACTCATCTCATCTATGAACTGAATTACATACACTTCTTTACAACCCGA
The DNA here is from genome assembly GCA_034695115.1 of Desoria olivacea. Taxonomy (NCBI): domain Eukaryota; kingdom Metazoa; phylum Arthropoda; class Collembola; order Entomobryomorpha; family Isotomidae; genus Desoria; species Desoria olivacea. Next base: position 4,969 of record JAQFZA010000564.1, on the reverse strand, counting down.
CCAATGTACAATTCTACTTTAGTTAATGTAATAATAGAAGAGCACCCACAAAAGTAGCCTCTTTAAGTTTCTTGAGGAGCCTCTCCTTCGGATGCATTTTCCTAAGATGGTCATTGATATATCGAATCTTGATCTCCTTCCCACAGAACTCACAGAAGCAGGTGGAATTCTGACCGTCAGGATGCTTATTCTTCAGGTGCACTTCCAACTGGAAATCCTTACCGTACGTCTTACTGCATATCCTACATTGGAATGGACGCTTCTCTGTTGCTACCTCCAATCTCTTCTTCTGCAAATCATACACACAATTATTCTCATTCTGACCGCATGTGTCCACACTTCCCAATTGAAATACACTCACCTTCCTCTTCTTCTTCTTCCTGTCGGAATCTTCGTGAAAGCGCTTGATGTGGACTCGGAGGTACTCTGCATGGGACAGAATTGTTGGACAATGTGGACACTGCACCACAACATACACATTCATATATCCTGCTGCATATACGACAACGTTAATCGTCCTAATATGTATAAAGACTCACCTTCAGCTGCCCCCTCTGGCCATCAAGTCCATGAACAATTTTCCTGTGCTTCTTGAGCCTTGGCTTGCTGGAAATGGGCTTGAGGCAAATGTCACAAAAGATTTCAAAGGGTACAGAAGGGTCCAAGTATTTCTGGTGATGCAGTGTCCTGTGCTGGGCCAAAAACTCTTCCGAACTGAAATTCTCATTGCAAAAGTTACAGCTATACACAACCTGGAAGCATTTATACTCTTTTTTAACTCTACTACAACTTTAAACAAAACACCCTGCAAACAACAGGGTGTCGGTCACAAAGTTAAACGACTTACACTCGGGGCAGTGCTAGTCATCCCAGAATGCTTTCTCTTCACATGCCATGTGATGTAGCTCGCTCGGGTAAACTTCATTGGGCAGTGGGGACATTTCTCAAGTACACCTGGCTGCTCGTGTACATATCTTTTGTGCCTCCTTAAACTCTCCACGTGACAAAATATACGACCACATATCTCACATATTGTTTTGTTACTTGTTTCAGCCTCTATAGTGTCGGAGCGTGCATTGACAGACCGTGCAGCATCGGACCCTCCAGCATCGGATCGTCCTGCATCGGACTGTCCAGCGTCTGATCGTCCAACATTTGACCGTGCATCGCCATCACATGCATCAAAAGCTCGGGCTATGGGCTCCCATGGATCCTCCAAGTCACCACCACCAACATCCTCATGATGATAATCAGCATACCCCTCATCCTCCTGCCCAGCAGAAGTGCCATCAGTTGTGACCATTTGTGAAGCAACCTTAAACAAAGCCAAAATTAAAACTCGGTCATTGTTAAAACGGAACGAAGAGGTAAGGACGTACAATCGGATAGAAAGTTCCATTGTAGAATCCCTGAGGGAGGCAAGGTCTACCAGGACCACCTTTGGACCCTCGATTCCTGCCCATGCATCCCTGCCTACCGGGCCCCCGAATTCCAAGCTTGCGATTCTGTTGCCTAATCCTGCATCTGGCATTGTACTCTTCCCTTGTTTCCCGTGAACTGTACAGTTCATGATATCTCCTCTTCCACTTTGCCCTCTGAGCTTCCAGCCACTTCTCCCGGCCCTCTTCGTCCAGGGAACTCATCTTCTGTCTATGACGATCCTTCATGTAATACCTCTTAGAACTAAAGTACTCTTGTAGCTTTACACACACATCACTCCCTTCATCCAGCATTGTTTTTAGCTTCTCCATGGGGTCTCCATCTTCTTCTTCAAGCTCCCTCTGGTCCCCACTCAGAGGCCCAGCCGAATCAGGCGATAAGTGGGTATCATCACCCCCCACACTACTCGCCGACAAAGTCTGATAACAAAGTTGCCTATATTCCGCCACCTCCTTTGGCAACTTGTGACTCTTGTAATTGTACCAGAAGTTGATAACATTTTGATTCTTTTCCAGAATCTGCCGAAAATTCCCATCTGCACATCCTTTCAAAGCGATGAACAATTCCAGCTGCGCCCTTTCCATTTCGATTCGTACGCGAGCCTTAGCAGCCGCACTGGCCCTCCTTGCCTCATCCTCTTCCTTCGTCCCCCTTGCCTTCTTCTCATGCAGCCGTTTCCGGCTTAACTCTCTTCTCCTCAAAACTCGCCTTGCCTGTAACTCCGGACCTGACACCTTCAACTTCTCCTCCTCCCAAATACGATTCTTGTCTCGATGTGGCAATCCTTTCAATCGCTTCTTCAGCTCTTGTCGCTTGCCTTCATTCTCTGCCTTCTCGGCTAGGCGCAGCAATCTACACACACAGTCAATCTTCAGTACAAATTGCACTTTACAATTAAATACAATATTTATACAAAGACATACCGCTCCTCGGGAGACTCATTGGCCAACAGGAACTTCTTCCTTTCCAGTTCCTCCTTCAGCTGAGCCAGTCGATCTACTTTGAATGCAGACATCGTAGAATCCCCCACTACCAAACTCTTCTTCTCATCCCCACCATCACCATCTTCTCCCTCAGAGGACGGTGGACTGGCAGCCGGAGCCACCCTCCTCCGTCGGCGCCGCATTCTTTCCGCATCTTTAGCCCGACGATTAGCTGCTTGCTCCGCTGTCTCATTTCTAAACCGCTTTCTGAGGTGACAGTCCCTGACTTCTTCTGTTCCCTTCTCCACCGCCATCTTCTTCAGCCTCTCTCTGGCCTTGAGGTTGGATTGTCGACTTGACCGTGTTGTTGGTCGTTCATTCGTCCCTTCCACGGTCGTCGTAGTCATGAGCCGATCCGTCCATTCCTCTACACTTTCCTCCGCCTCCTTCTTTTGGTAACTCTCTCCTACATCTTCCTCTGAATCCTCCGAATCATCCTCATGAAAATGAAGGAATCCTATGTCATCTTCCTCATCTGTCCCTACCATTTCTTGGCCATCCACCACCATCCGTCCTGCACCAGACGAAGTGCTAGTAGTGGACGGCGGTTCATGAAGCTCCAACTGTCGAGTGACTTCAACCAGTTCCCTGGTCAACTGCAGACGAATCTTCCTCTCCGCTGCAGTCTCTTTCAATTCTGTTCCATTTCTTCTCTTACATTTGCTACTGCTGACAGTAGTTGCACTCCCTTCTACTGTAACTTCACACTCCTGCTGACTTGACACCAGGTTGACCAACTTTATCGTAATCGTATTCGTGTCCTCTTTGTAGCCCCCCTGTTCCAGTCTCCGTTTCATCTTCCGATGATTGCGTTCATATTCCCTCCGGCCTGCCCTTTCCTCTTCAGTCTGCAACCTCCGCTTAATCCGCTGGGCCTCCCTGTTACTTATCAGTCGGGCCTTCCTTTCCTCTGTCGTCTCATTCGCTCGCTTTAATCGCTGAGCTTCTCGACAACTCTTCAAACGATTCTCCCTACTCACAACATTGTACTACTATTTTAGTCGTGTTCAACTAACCAATTCACAATTCACAATTCACAATTCACAATTACCTTTGCTCCGGAGTCTCCTTAGACCGCTCATCCCGTCGGTCTCGCTTTAACCCAACACCTCTCCGCTTTCCACCAACAGAAGGCATCTACAAATAGGTTTTCAATCACATCCATACATTTACTTACATAAACAATACAACAACTAACAACGACATTCTCTCACATCACACATCACATTATCACATCATTATGAAAATTATGATTATGATAATATGATCCCTTCTCCTAGTAGTAAGCAATAATAAAGAAACCTTATGACCACTTACCACCACCACCTCCTCCTCCTCCTCGTGTACAACTCAAATCCACCTTCCGTCTCTCTGACTTGTCTTGTCAGTGACCGTGACAAAAGTTGACAAGTTGTCAGGAATGAAAAGTTCAAAAAAAAAACCCAACTCAATACAGGGAAAGTAAAGAATTCAAAAGTTTGGCGCGGAAAGTTCTCTTTACCAGGGCAAGGTGGTACACACACCACAATCATAATAATTAAGCGATCGCCATCCCTAATTTATGTCAAAAATCAAAAAAGTCTCAAAATGCTCAATGAATTAAAAAACCGATAAAACCACAAAAAACACATACTTTGAAAAACGTATTTATTGAAGTAGTAACAGTATATATGAATAGCAGTAACTCTTTTTCCTCCTCCTCCTCATGATAAACATATTTTTTAAAACTGTTTTTTAAAGAGTGTTGTAAGCCACCAATATAATTTGTATAGTAGACATTTGCACCATCATAATACATAATAATAAACGAATTGTAACAACATTTTAAAAGGAATTAACAGTCCTTGTAGTATAATATTATAGCACACACTCATTTGCTTTTAAAACTTTCTCTTCCTTAATTCATCACTAATTATAATTATAATAAATCTCTCTCATCTAGTTCTAATTTAGCAAACACTCTTCTTCATGATAATCTTCATACTAAACTCCTAATTAACTAATTTTACAAGAGAGACGAGTAATTACTTTATATAGCAGAGTGTACAAGCTACTCTACCCATCAAATCAACAAACTCCAAGCGTACAAATATCCTTCATCCAATTCTAATGTCCTTGTCCTATCATAATTTCATAACCGAAATCGAATCAGTATCTTTACACGATATTGTAGGTAAATTATTTGTTACACTTCCATGTTAAACTGTATATCCTGTAATATTATTAAAGACAGACGTTTGTTGGAATCATATTAAATCTTTTTTTTTCACCACCTACCTACCTACCTACCTACTCCTAATTAATTAGTAAGAAATCATTGTCGGAAAATTCTAGCCCTGCCACACTTCCACTCGGCCCTCCACTTTCAAAAAGGGTAAACATAATAAACAGATGTTATCATCATGCAGCGTGTATGTATGTACTACTAGGAGTCAATCCAAGAGCAGCCATTAATTATTCTTATTCTTAATATTATAATTATTAATTGTAATCGATAAAAGTTAGTCATGTGCTCTAAAAATCAAAAGATGAGCTTCTTTGGCTTC
>JAQFZA010000563.1:0-16990 GCA_034695115.1 Desoria olivacea | reverse complement strand
TATATACTATGGTCAATACTAATTTAATGTATGTTTTCATAACGGATGAACCTTTTAGGCGAATTATTAACACATTAACACACCAACACAGTAGGGTTTCTACGTACATGTAAAGTGTATGTATCCCATTCTAATTGGCCTTAAAAGCATTTGCCATTTTTCTGAAGGCTATAAATGACTTTCCATGCCTCAATTTGATATGGAGATATATAAAACGTTATTCACTCCAAGAAAATATCATTTCATGATATAAGATGATAACTTTTGCTATATATGTACTCTTTGTAAGCAAGGAAAATTATCATAAAATTAACAGGCGATAAAGACATGTCAAACTAAAAGTATATTATCGTAGCTGTACCTGGAACAAAGCGGCCCCAAATTTCCATTGCTGGGAGAATAGTAAAGGGCAAAGCATACAGCCAAATAGCAAGTATGAGGCCCAACGCTTGTCCATGACTTAGTTTCCCGTCAAATGGCATGGAAATGGTTCTAGGAAAAATTTAAAGACACGGAGAAAGTAAATTATCAGAAATTCTATCATAAACGCTGACTGCTTTGTATTTTATTTCATAAGGTTGTCATAAAATCTTTATCATAAAGTTTTTTTTATCATAAATCATATCATACAAGTTTTTCTAAGTATGTACAATCACATCTTATGACCGTTTTAAAGTTTAAATATTTGTCTAGTTACTGACTGCATACGAATCTTATTTAGAACAGGAGGAAGTGCTGTTATAAACATACTCACCGATATCGATCAAAAGCTATGGCAGAGTTCGTAATGGCTGCAGCGATTCCAGAGATCGAGCCCAAAATTCCGTAAATGTCACATCCAAATTTTCCATACAGTGGACCCTCGTTGAAGGAGTTTGAAATGAAGATGGGAGTTTTCACCATCATAATGAAGTCACAGATTGCCAGGTTGACGACGAAAAGGTTACCCGGAGTCCGTAATGACTTACATCTGAATCAAGCAGTTCATTAAATTATTATTGCTCTATAATTTACATTTATTTTAAATGCATCTGCTATAAAAAAATTTAATACACTTTGAAAATATTCTTACGTTGAAAATATGTATATAACCACTCCGTTTCCGCATAGAGACCCGAACATAAAAACGATGTAGAACACTGCCAGCATGTGATGCATAAAAGGGTTAGGTGCTTCGTACTTGAGCCAGTGGGGATGAACATAGTCCAAAAACTCAGGAGGTGCATTCCATCCATTCATACGAAAGATTTGTCTGGATCCCAACGGAATATAAAATTAATTCAAATTTCAATACAGTAATTCAAAGGTTTTAGCTTCAGGTGCACCCGATTTAAAAACGTATACGCTCATAGAGTCATTTTAATAGATGACATCATGGACAAATTCCATCTCTTTAGCCCTCCTAATTAAACAGTAGCCACTAATCTCATATTTTAGAGGTCGTAGTAAACAAAAAAGTGTACAATTACATAATTATGGCTAATGGGCTTAAGTCACCCTTCACTACCTCTTGTCGATGATGAAGCCAACAAAGTAAAGGATGGCTTACTAAACAATTTTCAATAAAGGGCCTTTTATTTTAGGACGAGGGTGATTTTCAGCATTTAGATAACACATAAAAGGGTGTTTCCAGAGTCATCGATTTGAATACTCAGCGGAGCAATACTTTACAAGATTATAAATTTCGTAGAGGCAGTCCTTCGGAAGCCATGCAAAATCTGGATCAGAAACGCCCATGTAGTTGTTTTCACCAAAACGCATTAATACACGGTCATTTTGGTAACACATCAAGGTAACCCTAGCCAGCTGCATGAAAACATAAAACATTTTGCATTATTTCATCACCAGGTAAGGAACCTGTAGTGTTCATAATGAAAAATGTTATGAATGACCATCATTGGCTTCCTTTTTGATTTATGTTGCGAAATTCCCCTCTCTAAAAAGTTACTGAAACTCTTCGCATTCATAATTTGGAAAATCTAAGAAAGCATTAGTAAGAAAGGGGTGGTTACGTAAAATCTTCTTGAAGTATTGTGGTATATTTTCCTGTTCTGCAACAAGACAATACAACAACGAATCTAACAATAGTAGAGCCGAGCAGCCCATTAGGGTCAAATGAGAAATCAACCTTCAGAAACACAAGCCTCCCGTTTTCTAACGAAAAATGAAAAATTCTCATGCAAAGATCCAAATCGTTCCTCGTTCCGGGAATTGTCACGCTATGTGGAACGAATGGTCTATTTATTACTGTTGATTGCAAAACGACGGAACAATAGAACATAGTAGGCAGTATGCAGAACATGATGAGGACTATATAATTTATAAAAATCAATAGCACTTGGAATATAAAAGCTGTACAACCAACACTATCCAAAGGTCTCCTGTAAGCTTACTTGCCCTTTGACCTACTCACCACAAATCCTATTTATATCTGTACTTATAGATAGCAGTTTCATAAAGTACAGACTTAAGTACATATATTCAAAAGTAACAGATACATATTTTGATTTGTATTAAGCCTCTTATTATGGTTCTCATTGTGCTCAAATGAATCAGGAGAACTATTGTATAAACTGTTAAAACATGGGAGTTATTATGAAAAAATTATGGAACTGAGCTTGTGATAGAAAATGTGTTAGTGTCAGTAAAGAATAATGACTGAACAAACTTTTCGTGTATGGGCAATCAGACACAACAAACACAAAAGTTGAAGGTGACGATGATGGAGGATCGATTTTATTCTGTCGACCATAAAATCCTGCCGAATTCTAGGTGTCAAGGCACCTTTTATCGATGAGTCGGCGAATGTAAGCATGATAATCGCCAGAATTATGTAAAATCACAAACTTTGGTGGGTAAACAAGTTAAATGGCAAGCCTTGAATTACATTTTTTGCCATAAATTTGCTGAGAATTTTTTTTAACTATCCACATTTTCTCTAACGTTATCCATACTTGTTTTGTGTACTTAATCTATGCGCATATGGTAGCTGAGTATTCAGAGCCAAAGAGCAAACTTTCCCGAAAGCTCATATAAGATACGAAAAGGAAAAAACATGAGGATGATCTCTAATATAGACAGATTCTGGAAATGTTACTTTATGTCGTCGATTTGAATAAGGTTTCAGAAAAAAATCCTGAAGAAAGCAGAAACATTTTGTGTGTTGTATATTTGCTTGTTTTTGATTACGAACATTGTAGGTCAATCAAGTAAATGAAATTAAAATTATCTATCTTGTTTCTATAAAACTTTATCTCGTATGTAATAGAGAGCCAACAATCGTGTAATTATCGACAAATATGGTAATTACATTATCATTATCTAACTACTAAATCGTTTGTAATCCCCTCACGCTTGAAATAATGTACATATTGTAACTATACTGTTTCAAACATATTGACTGACAAATCTATTTTATGTAGTTCTCATCTCCTGATTTGTCGTGCTTTTGCCTTGCGATAGTCCGTAGTTGTGCTGAGAGTTATGAATTTAGAGACTGCATAGACTTACATAAATGAGGGCTGTACTTACCTTTAAACTTGCAAAATATCAATTATTTTATTTGACTTGTTTTCATTATATGCTCTCATTATTCGAGGGTTTATAAGCTAAAGCAACAGAAGAAATGTTAAACGCCATTAATAAATAAAGGTCAATTACCTGTAGGCCTCAGAATAAGGTCCGGTTGAATTTTCCAAGATCTCCATTTTCTCCATTTCTCCACCCTTGTTCTGGAAGGGATGATTTTTCAGCCGAATTGACAATCTAAATCGTTGATGTTGATTGATCTGAATTGAACAACGTTGGGTTGAAAGTGCAATAAAAGTAAAAATTATGCACACAAAACTGACAGAACAAGGGTTGATGACGTTTCAAACGCCAGCTTTGAGAAAGTCAGGCTTGACCACTACCACCTACAGACGAATATTGGTTCAACTTCACAAGGTTTCCCCTCTTTTATATGGAAATTATAATCCTTCTCCTAATTAAATCTAGTTTTCATATGAAATAAACAACGTTTACACCAAGATGAGCTTAATTCGGGCGGAAAAAACTCTAGATAATCTGGCAGTTCTAGTGATTCCTGGAAACTGAAAATGTATTACTTGATAACGTAAATCGTGAATTTTTTTCTTATAATGTTATAGAAAAATATCAATAGAAAGATTCGCTAGTCAAAATGTGAGTATCTTTTCTGTATATTCAAACTTTATTTCGATTTCAATCATTCACAGAATTATAGGCTTAAAAACTTTACAAAATTAGGTATGACATCCTAATTCGTTGTTTTAGTATTTAGTAGAACCAGCTATCACATCACACAGAAGAATTATATACTGCTTTTGTTCCATCGAAGTCCAAGTTCGAAATAAGCTTCTCAACGGTTATATTTACTTGGATGATGGATGAGTAAATGTATACGCCTAACAACGTACTGTTGCCCATTTACCAGGATAATGGTATATGCGCCCAATTTACATATGCATTGTAGAAATCAGTTTTTAATATTTTGTAGATGGAGAAAAGTGATTTTTAAAAAATGCTGCTTCCACCGGCCCGAAGAGAAGAAGAATTTACGTAGTGCTTATGAATTGATATAACATTATTAATTGTACGAGTTAAGGCTGAATTTTGATTAAGTTTAATTAAGCTGTGCACTATACATTTATGTGAGAGATTTTAATGCTTGGTAGAATACGGGATTCAATTCTAATTACATTAAGGCACGTGTACCGACTGCCAATTACGATGTTGTCTATAGAGACAGGATTAATAGACAAAGATAACCTATTTAGTGACTATTGTAAGTATCTTGCTAATCACGCCGCAACTATATAGATATAATAGAATGAACTATCCCTAAGGATTTCGGAGGACAACTAATAACAGTTGAATGTAACTCGTAATCTGGACATGAGAAATAAGTATAAGCTTCTGTTAATTTACTAATTTAGAAAATCTCAATTTGATGCATTACAAACCACGGCTACTAAAGGTTATTACAGAGACATGGTTTTTAAATCAATCAGGTTAAATATGCCTTACAGAATTGGAGATGAATTAAGATTGTTTTAAATTCTGTCAAAGTTAATCACATTGATAGATCAGAGTCTGCAAAATATCAGAAACAGAAACCAAAGAGCCACAACGAAATCGATAAAATCGGAATACTGACAAGGGAGGGTGATCCTTTCTATTTAAAAGGAAGGAAAAACTTGTGGAGACAAATAAAGTTTTTACTACTGACCGGCAACGTGTAGAAGCAATCAAGCAAGATAAACTTCAGGTGATATGGCAAACAAACACGAGGAATCTTTAATCCACATAAGCCGATAAAAGGATTACAACTTTCGTTTTCTTTCCACTAAACTTAGATGGTCGAATTCTTAATTTACATGCCACTCATTCAGTCACACCAACAGGGAACTGATATCCCGTCCGGCCTATCAATCCATCAACCGACATTGAAAAAAAACCGGAAATGCACTTAATGTTGGTCGTCGGGCAAGTAAACATTTCCTGACCGCATCAAAAGGAAAGTCGGGAGGACGACAAAGTAATAATGTTTTTGACGGACTCGTCCAAGAAGCGAGGCAATTTATTAGAATTGGTGTGCGAAATTCTGTTAATAAAGTAACGTTATATTTTCAAGCTAATTATATATAATCTCTAAATTCGTAAGGGGACTATTGGAAAGCGATATTTTTTGTGTGTATATAAATTTTCAAACTGAAAAATAATTCTTACGAAAAGTTCAAATCGTTGCTTGAGTCTCTTAGTCTAATCGGTAACATTTTACACTGTTCGATAGTTTTTTTAAATTTGCGTTTATGAGAATGCTCTTCATGTTGACGAATTAATTTTGATTACATAGGTTTTAAAATTTCCGAACTGCTGTGTTGAAATTGTTATTGCCGTCCGCAGCGTTCCGCAGTGCTATCCGGAAGAGTGTAGGCAGGCCGGTATCGTTTCTTTCCATCGTCAGCCTCAAACGCCAAAGCTGGGTTGGGAATTGTGTTGTCGCGGTTGCCAATTGAAGTGTATCTGAAATGTGAAGAAATAAGGAACAAATTATATCAAGCCAATCATTTCAATCGTATGAATAAATTATAATTCATTTTCGTTTATTGAGTAAAAACAATCTCAAAAACTTATTTGGGACTACGTTTTAAAATTAATATGTACATATGCAATTGACCTAGACCTAAGCAACGACCAATTTTTTCGGTTAGAGTTTGAGATAACAGTTTAGTGTGGAAGTGGGCTTTGTGACTGAGTTCAGGGTATTGCTTGCAGGCTTGCATAAACAAACCTTGACGAAAGTTCAGACACATGACACATTTATGATTTATTAACAGAAATTGATTCTTCATTGTGCATCAAGATTCAATAAGGTAGCAACTGGACCAGCTATAATCCGTATGCTGCTATGCAAATATTTTTCCATATGATTAAAGTGCTCGAATTCAAAATTATAGTTGACAATTGCTATCGCATTTACTAGAAGTTATGGCAATGATAAAGAAGCCTGAAATATGTTTTCGGAGTATGTATCATTCATACTGCCTGCCGCTCGAAAGCGGCTCGTGCAGTTTTGAAACACCATAACGTAGATATCACGAAATCATATTTTCATTTGCTAGAGTAGCACAAAAGTAGGACAGATTCAGACTACATATTTAATATTTATGCCCAGCAACGTTTTTATAATAAAAGGAATGAGTGGATCGATATAAATTATGCCCGTTCAGGACCCACTAGTACTCACGACATCGGAAACGAAGGCCATATATACGAATGACCTAAAACCGTAAGCAAGTACATAGCATAGGTAAGTTACAATTTAATATCCAGTCCAGCCAGAGGTACCAATAATATACAAACGGGAACGGCAGAAACGGTATTGCATGTTAATAAATAGGTCCTGAAAACCCAACAGGATGCAAGTTATAACTTTCGGTAATAGGAATTATTATCCAATTTTAGATTTAAGCCTCTTATGTCTCTTTGGATTTATTTATCTTAAGACAATTATACAAAGACAAACAGCTTAATACTGCTGGCGAGGTTGTCTGGCATTGAAACTGTCAACTGTCAAGTATTGTTCCGTTGTGGGGCTATAGTTCGTCTTATCGTTAATTGTTCTCCTGACCGTTTTAATAAAGCCAGCAATTAGTTATAACGCCCTCGTTCATAGGCCAGTCTGTAGATCTTGAAGGTTTAATGTCTACTACTTCCTCGAGAATTTTCTCCAATCCTTGATTACAGTTAATTAAAATGCTCCGATTTAGCAGAGTAAACAATTTCTTTGAAAGAATTTACCAGTTCTTATACAAATTCAACGCCTTGCATTTCCGAATTAGATTTCCATGTGTTGAATAATAAAAACAGATCAATCCATTAAAAACACGTTTGTCGATCTACGGTTCTGACTGTCGGTAATCGTAAGCTTAATCACTCAAATTCGAAACTCTAGAAAAAAAATGCACCAGCTTGCGATAAGCCGAAATGATGACAATGATGATCTTTAATCTACTGACACGTATTAGGTGGACTACAACTAAAACTATAAAATGATATAATAATATTTCTTTCCGAAGAAGATACGACGAGGCAAAGTGGACTGGTGGACATTGGTTGGGAAACATTAATCGAACTGAAAGGGGAGAAATGGACAAGTCTCGTGTTTCCACAAGCTAGTACAAGTATATGATAACCAGCAACCCAACTGGCAAATATACCTTTTTTTAATAATTTATCTGACTTTCTTATACAAATTGGCTACTTGACTTCCATCCCAAGTTCTTCATCTTTAGGTCCCATGCTGATAAAATTTCATCTTCCTAAATCCTGGCTACTGTTGAGAGCATGCAGTTATGGGTAGGTATAGTTTGAACTTTGAAGAACACAAGAGACTAACGAAACTTTAGAACTTGAAATCGACAAGGAATTGATTCTTTCATTTTTTTATGAGGCACAACTTGTAAGTGGTAAGAAACCCGGTGCCGGTGAGTCGACAATCTCTATGTTAGCCTTTTCACGTGGTCAATGATTCACTGCATTTTATACGCAATAGAGATCCGCAAGCATAAAAAGGTCAATTTACTGGAGCCTATGCGACAATATAATCTCACGTTTTACTCTACGATGGACATAATAAAAGGCATTCAAATCGCAGGTGCATGAAGTAAAGTCTATTGAGTTCACCTTTCTTTATAATCATAAGAATAGTATATCCTATTCCCATCGTATGTTTTAAGTTTTAATGAATTCAAGTTCCTGAACAACATGACACACAAAGCTACAAAACACTTGAGAAAAGCTACTTTAATATGAATCAGTTGTTTCGAAGAATTGATTGACACAAATTAATTAATTACACCCCACCAATCAGAATAACAACTAATAAGGCAAGCCCAGGTATATTGTATCTAAAATTGTTGTTACACATCAAAGCTGTTAACTCTTTCTTGCTTTCACCATCGCCGAGGCATTTAATAAATTAAACTAAGTATTCATTACATATAAAGTTGATTGCACAACCAACAAAGGAAATAGGTTAGTCGACAGGCCAAAACTTGACTTGTGCAACCAACCCAGTTTTCTGAATATTGCACAGCAACCTGTGTACAAGACGGGATGAGTCCCTTATCAAAATTTCATCGATTATCGAGCGCCCAAGACCTCGATCCACTTTACACTGCTTAAAATTTCCGGACCAATAATTCATTGGAATTTACAACACGGACGGGTTTCAGGTATTGATTGGTTTCACAGGGCCAAAATTTCAACTTAGAAGTACTAAAAATTAATAGAAAACGCGTTATACGTTACGAAAACTTACTTTAAATGGGGTGATGGTGGTGGCCGTTGGACTAGGTGGAACGACAGCAATGAAGTAAATAATTCTGCTTAGTTTTAGATTTTCAAATATTTAGTTTTCTGCCACGTCATGCATTCGAAAAATATATTTGAATATGATATTATAGTCGTGTCTGAAACATTTCCCACTTCATATTGCAACTTTTCCTTGAAAAACCAAAGTAATGTCATTCCAAATTCTATCATCTCATATTATTTACAGTTTAAATATTATTCCATAATATTTTTGAGGCCTTAAAATTGTAATGATAGTTCCGAAAACTATTCAAAGTCCTGACGACAATAAGCAGTCGACTATCTACGAGTAATGCTGATTCGGAATTCCATTTTGTGTCTTTAAAATTGGCATAAGATAATATCTGATGGATGTTAATCCAGATATTTTTTTATAAGAGTTGCACGGATGTTCGATTATTATTAACGTAGGCATTAGTAGTACTCATTATCCCATAGCCATCATCAGACATTGATGCCGCCCCCATCATTGAGACACTTGGAGTTCGTCGAGAAGGACTAGGACTACTTTTCCCAGACAACTGCTGTTTAATCGAGAGTAAATTCTTCTTATTGAATAGCTTGCCCTTCCTCCGTTTTTTACTCGAGTCTTTTCTAGGGAGGAACTTCTTTCGAACTACTTTTTTCGTCACAACTGGTGGAGCTCCGTTGGGCAACGCAGCGTTTTTATCAGTCTTCTGATTTGTCCCGCTATCACTTTCCGCTCCACTTTCCTCATCTCCTGTCGCCTTCCTTCTTCTTCGTCTTTTCCCAATCAGTCCGACTCGATAAAACAGGTAGGTGAAGATGCCAGAGGCAGCGATGAGTGGAATTAATGAGTAAAATATATTTCTCACTGCACCTGCCTTATCTACCCTTGTCACCACAATTGTCCTATTCGCCCTATTTATATAGCATGGAAAGACTGCACTACCAACCTTTCCGTATAGCGTTCGGAAATCCGCACAGTAGATTTCAGAAGGGTAAACGCACCCTTGAGGATTTGGAAGAAGAGCCCCTATCCCTAGATTTGTCTTAGTTTCAGTTACGTTAATCAAACTTCCTCCTAGGCTCTCTATATCTAGATTTTGATGAATTTGACTCATCATGAATTTTAAATTTGCATCTATATCACGAATGAAGGAGATATTATGGTCATAAACTTCAAAGTCATGGCCAGGGGGGAGAATCCACTTCCTTTTGTGATTTGTATTACTTTCCTCTTCATACGCACCATTAGATTTAGGTCTTAGGGTTGAAGATGATAGGATAGAATTGGAAGATTCAGCTGAACTAGGGTTACGAGTTGTTTCGACATTTGAGTCCTGCATGAGGTTTTCATTGGCACGGCTGTTGTAGGCTTCAAATTCTTCTTGATTTCCTTGAAGGTAAACGACGATGATGTGCCAGCATGAAAATATATCAGCCGTACATCCTTCACGGCACGAGCTCCAGGTGCAATTTGACAAACCTGTTATTTATAGTAATACCTTTTGTTAGGTTGTCTAAAGATTTCGTAATCTCTTTAAACATGGATCGGGCTTGATAAAGTAATTTGACAAACCTGTTAGGTACCGGTTGTAAACCGTTTGACACATACCGTCTTCAAATGAGCTCGTGAGTGTGTCAATAGCTGGATCCAACATGATAGGACACACCGCCACGACTCCGAGAATACTTAATGCAGCCAATGTACTACACAGCTGAACCTCGCAATTTGCTAAAAACCAGACACAAACTTTCTTACCACTCCCCATTACCGTTTCTTTTGACGTCTAGCTTCAATGCGGGTTTCGGAGTTTATGGCAATCTACAAAGATATTTCGAAGGGCCCGTGTGTTGTTTATTATAGAAGCCCTTTTATTAGAAATTTTGATGAGATCTCTCCCTTCCGAGTTAAAATTGATTCCATTCTGGTGGTTTATATTTATCCCATGATGAATATTACTTCTAATTTTCAAATAAATGCTGTCGACGACCAGCCTTTTAAATTCATTATTTCTTGTAGCACTTATGAGGTACTCGAATGTCCTTGGGAATCGATGACATTTGATGGAAGAATTGCATGTCATGAAAAGCTACTTGAAGAAGCCTTGCCCTATATGGGCCGATGTCCCAATCGTTGTGTAGGCTAACCACACTGGTTAGCCAAACTTCGTTTTATCCCTTGTTATAAACCAGATTTAATCCCAAAATGTAGTTCAATAAGTCAGAGTTGAAGAACAAGGACAATTTGCTTCTTCATCATCCAGCAAGACGACTGATCAAGTGTTCACTGGCAACTTTCTCGTTCCAGTGATGTGCAGAAATAAACGAATAATTGGTATTTTCTGTTTCTACCACCCCAAAGCTGTTTGCTAGAGTTGTCGAATGCTGAATAGATTAACTAATAGTTATTGTCAATCCAGCTCCCAAAGACAGAACTTTCTTTCAAACCACCCCGACTAATTTGCAAGATCCATTAATACTTCAACATTTGCTTGGGTGAACTTTTCGATTTTATTATCAAACTTTTCTTCCTCACTTCTTCAATATCATGGAAAAGTTATCTTGTTAAAGCGGTTTTGTATTCCAATATCCTATTCCACTTTCACTGACTTTTTCAACGCGACTTTCCGTTAAACTTCACACAATCTTTCTCGGTCTGACCCAACTTCCTCTACTTGTGCATTGTGGTCGGCCTGGAAAATTGACTTTTAACACCAATGCACCTTAATCCTCCAAATTCTCAAGGAAACCACGGACGGTTGAGAAGCCTAAATCCCCATAAAAACCTTTTCCCACTTGTTCAATGTTCACAAGTTTAATCCGATGACAAAATCACAATGACACTTCTCGGCTGCTTGTGAGTGGCAAGTAAATAGACTCTAGAGTAAATGACACGGAATCCTCTTGTCTTTTCCTTTCATAGTTGATATGCAGCAAAAGCACTCCTTCCCCTAAATGAGTCCGAATCTCTTCGACAAGTCTGGAATGAGAGCAAGAAGCACTTTCCACTTTCCTTTCAGCCTGGCCTTTTACTACATATTTACTTTACCAAAGGCTTACCACAAGAAACCGACGAAGGAGAAGTGAAAAATTGAGTGATGATCTACTCTGCATTATTTTTATGGTAATAAAAACTACCGAATCTATCCACCCATTTGACCATTCTCCTCTATTCAATTCACCTCACCACTTTCTCCACATAACTTTCTGTGCATACATATCCCCTCCCATTCATATAAAGAGTTAAGGATAGCAGGGTAATAGGGATACTGCCTAATATTCAACTTCGAACGACTATAATATCATAAATCCGTATTCGGATGCAAGAAACGATTCATTTGTTCCACTTGAAGGTAAACTGCTGGATTTTTTTTATATCTCTCCTACAATTTACATATTCAAATTGGCGTCCTTTCACACCACACAATAATACGATGATTACTCCTGTGATAAATCGACGCAAGGAGCACGTCTGAATACTAAGAAGATATCATTAAAAATCCTCACGGGTGCTCTTGAATGACGATGATAATGATCACTGTAAGAAGACGATATGCATGCATGCATATAGATACGTAGTTTCCTTGTCTTTTCTGCATTAAATTTAAATCAGGTCCAATTCACAATCCAGCAGCAGTAGGGCTACCCAAATCCTTCACACATAAATCTAAAGTCAGTGTCACAAGGATTAACATAACGACTCCAGGTAGTTTCCTCCATTAGGATATGTTTTCACTTTAAAGCCAGGATTCGAGGAGAAGTTGCATTTCACAATATCATTTATCATCACTTCTGATTAAACTCAAGTAGTCATTCATGTGGGTGTTGCAGCGATACCCAACGAGTATGTTGTATGCAAAGGATTTGAAGAACGAGAGAGAGAGAAAGAGTGACGAGGTGAACCGCTTCTGAATATATTTAAGTCAAACAACTTTAACGACCACTTTCACTCCCATTCATCTTCAGAACTGATGATCGTAAATAAATTCCCTGCACCGTAAAGTATTGGTGGAAAGGGGCCAAGTTCAGGAGGAAGAAACTTTACTTTTCACTCTCAACAAAATATCCGAAACTACGAGACGATGGAACTTTCTCCAGCGAAATACTAGCCCGATGCATTATGAAGGATTTAGGAGCGTGCCCTTTTCAACTCGACTGGTTCCTTACAAGTTATAAAGTCAACTACTCCAAGTCCACTGATGTAAATGCCGGTACGGGTATGTAAAGGGTGGATTAAATGGAATGGCAAAACTGGACCTGATTTTAATTCTAATAGAGGAAAGGTACATGGAAACACATAGAGGCTCTACTCGTCGAAGGCCCTACCTGGATGGAAAAGGA
This sequence comes from Desoria olivacea, assembly GCA_034695115.1. Classification (NCBI taxonomy): domain Eukaryota; kingdom Metazoa; phylum Arthropoda; class Collembola; order Entomobryomorpha; family Isotomidae; genus Desoria; species Desoria olivacea. The sequence continues at coordinate 3,784 of JAQFZA010000563.1, read as the reverse complement.
TCAATCCAGGTGGACATATTACATACACGGGACCATGGTAAGAAGAGGACTGACAAGCGGCTGAATTACACGGGTAATACAGGTACAAAACCGAAAACTCACAATCCTCCCCCTTCAATCCCTCTTGCAGCACAATTCAATGCCATGCCTGCGGAATTGCTACTTACTGCTACTCTCTGACTTCAAAGAGGTCCACAGATTGGCAACTATTTTATGTGAAGGCACTCATTCTCTTTGGGGAATCGAATGACCAACTACATTACTACATAACTATCCATTAATATTCTATTTATTGGTTTCCAATCGCCCTGCAATGCATTTCGATTTGCGATCAAATTTGCGGATAATATGACAAGTGAATATGTAGTCCAGACAGTCCTATTGCAGCCTGGTTGGGTGGAACCTATATTTTTTTTTTTAATTCACAATTCAAGGACAATATTAATTTTGAAAGCTTAAGGCCGTCTACTTGTCCATTGCAAGTTTTACCTTAGGTTATGCAATGTACAATCTACATTATCCTACTGTCCTTAAATGTTTTATCTTTATTAGTCGTTTTCATACAGAAAATGGGCATACAGTTTTCAGGTAATACATTTTTGTTTATACCCGTTAAGCTTGTACAAATTGACAGTGACAGTGGCTTTAAGATTTTAGCATTGATCCCAATGTTAATTGGTAATAAATACCAATATGCCGCCATTTTGACTTCTAAAGGTATGTGAATTAGCGTACATTCGGTTTGAAGGTAAGGTCTGACCAATTCCAACATAGAAATGAGGAACGGCAACGTCAACGAAACCTCTGCATAAATGTATACAACCATTAGTCATTTAAAGTATCATTCAATCTACGAATCATGCAAAACTCAGTCACTGGACAACTCCAACCTTATAGAGAACCAAACCAACCCGACCCGAAAACAATACGCAATGTAGCACAGTTTAATATGAAAACAAAGATAAGACTTATAACTAGGTCGGGCTGCACCAATTGAGGCAGGAAAAGTCTATCATTTAGCCATAAAGCTAGCTTGTAGTAAATAGCTATGTAGCTAGAAAGAACGGAGTCAAATGCTTATTAGGGATAATGCTCATATGTACCCAACGAGCACACCACAATAATCTGGTATGCAGGTAAGTACATAATGCTGGACAGGACCTACCGGACAGCCTTCGTTACTTCTGAAAAGTACCTAATGCGCTCAGCTTAAGCTTACAAGCGTTGAATTATAATACTTTCTTCCTCTGCCCAAGAGAAAATAACAGCCATAACTACCAACTTGAATCGGCCACGTCGAATGGAACACGGAATGGTCACAATATTTCTTCCCTATTTCAAGATATATCTAGGTAACCAGACCTTCGTTCCATGAACACGTTTTACATTCCAACCCGCATTTTCACTCCCTGTAGACACTTTATGAACAAGCATGAGTTTTAACTTAAACTTATAAGGTAATTTAGTACAGTCTGCAACGCCAAGTCGATTTATAACACCGAATGGATTAAACCCAATGGACTTCATTCAACTCTGGAGAAAACCCACACCAGCGGCTTAAATTGACGAAGCTAAATAACATATTTTCAACGAATGTTTTACTATGATTATTCCGTACATATTTTGCTTTCCAGACAAGGTTTCAATTTTTTAAACCACATAAAAGTTGGGAGACAATCTACTGATGATTGCAATGTCAGAGAGACAGCCGACAACGTAACAACAACCATTCCGTGAGAAAATTGACACATCGGAAAAAGTAGACAAAGTACATACACTTACTAGATGCCCATCTTCCACAACATCATGTATTCATAATGTGGGAGGAAATAGGAAAACTTTCTCTCCAAACATTGACATCATAAATGCACTAAAAGCATTGCCATTAGCATGTCACATGAAATTCGAACTAGTTAAGAGTATACGAATTTTATTAGTACCATAGACTCTGGCATACCGGAATTCAATTTGAGAATCAAATACTTTCTGCTTGTGCATATATGTGTTGTCAGCCCATAGATATCTTTTGTATAAATGTAGCTTGTAAATTTATAAACTAGTTTGTACATTTATCCATTTCTGAGGTACCATCATGTAATGTACATTTTATGTCTCCTGATAGTTAGATGAACATAACGAATCGGTACAAGCCTATATACGAGAACATTATGCTATATTCGAAATTTCGACATCGACCGTTTAATCTACGACACAAGGACATATACTAAATGTAAACATTATTGACTCAATAACTTCGGACCTATCGAAGCCGTGTAATGTAAATGTACTTTAATGTTAGCATAAGGAACGGTCAATAATTGTAGGGAAGATTGAAGCTTTAAATATCAGGTTGGAAAAGATGCCGCTATGGAGTTGTATGTAGGTGAGAACAAGCCCACGTATTGTATTATTTATTGCTAAAGTGATAATGGGTATCAAACGCTGTGCTCCTGCCACAATCGATAAGAAACTTGACCATTGCTCCCCTCCACCTTAACATCCTATCAAAGACTGATCACACCTGCAGTGCCATGTGCTTTGTCATACACCCTGCGCTATTTACATACGACACCTGATGTTCTAAAGGTCCTTGACATGCATGTTTAGCTATTAAAGCCCAATTTCTGGAGTTTCAGGATCAAAGCCTTCTTCGGTTTTGTCTCAAATAACAAAGACCAAACATTGGGAAAGGATGAGTCCTTTAGTCTTGGGGATTCCGTTGAACGGATGGCTCAGATGGAGAATAACACTTATCTATACACCTTGACTTGTCTTTTTATCAGACGCAGACACAGCCAAGGTGAAAGCCGTAAACTCATCCGGCTCTCCAGAAACCTCTCTTCCGACAATTTAGCAATTTTTCTTGATTCCATCAGAAAGCTCGGCTATCCGGCTACATGGTGCATGGGTTTTAGTTCCCGAATCAATAACATCTAGAAATACTGAATAGGAATACCAACACGAGGATACGACTCCAATCTAATTTCACTCCTGTCAGGCAGAATATTACCTTGCAAACCAGCATAGCAGCAGTGTGTGTAGCAGTAGAACGAGGCCCATGCATTAATAGCCGACTGCCTTTTATAGTAAAGTTTTCAATGACAATAATATTCCAGGCCTTTCTTCTCTCTTGCTACTTTCATCGCTATTATCACAAACCATTTTGTATGGGGATAAACGACTTTACTACTGTGTTCCAGAATGCAGAAAAGCGTAAAGACCTCATGATGTTACGGCTTTTGGCATTTTACACTCCTTGGAAATGTCTCTGTGACATGCTAGCAGGCCTTGAACTAACCTCATTCGTCTAACTTCCTACATTTCACATTTCCACTACCAACTAGGAGCTTCATCGACTAATGATTCAAACTTTTAACCCTGTCTCATTTTCTCCATCTGTAAATATGTAATGGAAAGGAACGACTCGATTCCTTCTTTTCTCACCCAAAAACGGTTTCATAAAGATAATTTGCATGAAAACAAAAAAACCACAACCTCGATTCCAACTTCCTGGTGATATTAAACTTCAGAAAATGTTGATAACTTTGTGTAGAAAAATTTATGAAAATAGATTCAACTGACAGATTACATATAATTCTTTGAACACTTCAAGAAATAAGCTGTAATTCCATCCTTTTACTTTACGATAATCATGCAAGTGCAAATCCCTGCAAATATTATAGGACAGAAATTGGACCCAATAAATCAAAAAAACAATTACATTGACATCTGTAGTTTATAATTCGATTGGATTTCATTTGCACGCTTTCACTTTAACAATTAA
>JAQFZA010000562.1:0-17015 GCA_034695115.1 Desoria olivacea | reverse complement strand
AGTTATCAGTCGAAAGCTCGAATAAATACTACCAGATTAAAAACTAGTCCTTGAACCGTAAATATGTCTCAATTAAAAATAAGGTTAGCTTCTCATTTTGATAAAGTCCATTCTGATAAAAAAACAGCCCTTAATTGTCCATAAGTTCCAAAGCTGCTTTGTCATCTCACCTAAAAATACACCTTGGTGAAAGGTCGTTCAAGTGTCCGATTTGCGTCACGGCCACCTTTGTCACTAACGATCGTCTACAACGTTACATACGACAAAGTCACTCTGATGTCACGCACATTGTAATGTATGTCCCAGAGTGTTTAAAACTTCAACTAGCCTCCAGCACCATATGAAAATGTCACACAGTGACAAGTTTAAGGAGAAATTGTTTCCATGTCCATGTTGTGGAAATCGTTACCGAACAAAGGCTGTACTGAGGCAGCACTTTAATTCACGTACGAAACTACACATCTGTGGAATCTGCAACAGGGAATTTGGCTTAAGGGGACTTATTCTGTGGTGAGCAACGGAAACTTGCGGTCGATGTTGCAACTCACTTCACAATAATTGTGGAGTGTCAGTCAATAAGTTGATAATTTTATTCGTTCGAAATTTGAATTTTTTTTCTTCCAAAAACCTCTTCGGCAGGTTTTAGCAAGACAGCCTAAATCCTGCGGCCCTACAAATTAGGTTGGCGCAGGATTTAGTGCAATGCAAAATCCAAGTGTTGACTTTTTCATCCTCCCTGGAGACAAAACTATTTACAGCTAGGATGGATTGCAAATTTTTTTGCGCAATATTAGGATAAATTACTGTAGAGTAAAACGTTGGTTGGAATTTTCCATACTGTTAAAGATGTTAAAGATTTGTTTGATGTCATTTGATGTTGAAAGTTTTGTTTAAAATTTTTTAGGATGGATAGGATAGTCCTGGTAGGATAAGAATTGTGAATATTTAGGATGTGGGATGTTGTAATGGTGAGAGTATAGGAATGGGGCACTCTCCTCTAATTTGCTCACTCCACCACCACTCGCTTTGCACTTCTCCCATCAACCCTTAAAAGGAGATTTGAACCGTCATATTTCTTCTGTTCATACCAAGGAAAAACCGTTTAGATGCTATTTCTGCAAGAAATCATTTGTAGTTAGAACAGGATTGAATCAGCATTTGGTTATTCATACAAAAGAAAGGCCCCACAAATGTTCGTTTTGTGAAAAGTCCTTTAACCTGACTAAGAGTTTGAAGTTGCATTAAAAATGGCATTTGAATGAACATTCGCACTCTTGCGATTTCTGCTCTTGTTCGTTTGTCTACAAATCTACCCTAAAGTACCACAATTCGAAATCTTGCAAAATTCAAAGAAAAATGAGAAGAGATGCCTACAAAATAAGTGTAACCTGAAAAATTTACTAAGCGACATAAATATTAATACTTGTACTTGTAAATCGAATTTCATGTCAGGAAATAACACAAAGCGCAGAAATACTACTACAACTACCTTCTAATAAGCTTAATAGCATGCACTGTTATACTGAATCGAAAGAAGATCTTTTGTGTCCAGTAGTAGACTCGTTGGAAGACTTGGATGATTTTTTTCATTCGCTGTCAAATATTAAGTCGACCAAAATCTTTATAAAAAACAACTTAACGAAAGACATGTTCCTATCTACAAAACAGATGAATTTTATTATGAAGGCTCGACTATAATTGGGAACTCTTTGGCCATCAAAATAGATTTTGATGAAAATAAAAATCTTTGGTACGTCTGAATGCGGTAGGATAATTCTGGATGATCTAAAAAATCATTCGGGGCTTTAATTATCAGGATTTCTGCTTTGAAATTGGGAGAGCTGATTGTAAAATTGGACAGGCTTATCAAAGAAATGATATCTACTCATTTTCGTGAGAAAGTGCCTTGTCTTCGTAACAATCCATTTGCAGACATTAAAGAGCGAAATGATCCATTATTTTGGGATCAGTCGATGACTCAACGTTTGGAATCGGAGAATTTGATTTTTCGGCCGTATCGGCATATTGATGGCTCGTTGAGTATCAAGTTTCTATCTCCACGTCCGACTTCTGCTCAGCTATACAACTGGATAGGAGTCGTGATGACGGTGATGATTGGAGATGCCAAGGCAATGTTATCAACTTTCCGTCGACTTGAGAAGGAGGTTGATGTAGAGGAGATTTAGCGGCTTAAAACCATCAGCAATCCTATGGAGTAAAGGGTCCTAAACTATTCTTATTCTTATTGTCTTTAGATACGAATCCCTCCATGTGAGATTCTGTAGCAGAGCTTAAATGATAATTACGCACTTTATGTCTCTATATAAACTACTAACCTGATTTTACTGACATTACAGTTATACTTTGTTATTACTAATATATTTCGAGTCAATAAACAATACTCGTGGCAGAAAACTAAAGCCTTACATATTTCTGACTCATTTGTGGACTTACTAAACTCGTGGCTGGATGCTGGAGTCTTGTTAATTTCTTAATTAGTAGGGAACTCTGCAGGAATTTATTAGACAGGACCATGGACTTCATTGGAGTTTTTGCATTTCGGGTTTTTATTTGGCTATTGTTGCCTACACCTGTGGGTTCGGACTCTTTTAGTAGACTACAATGCATAGATTGCATCCCAAAATCTGGTTGCGTTTATGTTTTGATGGGGAAAGGAGTCCAGAAGTGCATTTGAAGCGACCAAATCGGTCAAGTTTTCATAAGAAAAACCTTCTGCAGTCTGGAAACTTGTCAAAAACATGGAACCAATGGTAAGTTTGCGATTTAAATATGGTATATAGCAAGTATTCTTTTATTATTTCATCTTCAAATTCAAATCTAACTCTAATTTTAGGAATCCTCACACCCACAGACTCAATTCCTACAACCCCTGATTCCGTACCAACAATGACACACAAACAACTAATAAAGGATGCCGGGCCCATCCCAATCGAAATGGATGTTCAATTGGGTAAATAATTTTAAATTAAATCTTTGGTAAAGTTTCATACCAACTTTCAGATTGATTTTAAATCCATTTATTTGCAGAGACCATTCAAAACAAACTTTTCAATGGAGAATATGGTACCATACCCAATGGATCAGGATAGACCGACAGGTACTATTTGAGAACAACTTTTTGAATTTGTTAACTTTTGAATGGGATGTACTAAATGGAGTTTTTGCATAGGTTTAAGCACATATTTAAATTACTTATTTTTACCTTATTTTTTACAGTCAATGTTGAATTGACAACATTAATTCCGATAAGGGTATGTGGAACCTAGCCCAGTAAAACCCATTTACGACAATGTGATGCCGATGGCATTTACGTGTACCAGAGAGGTAGTTTATAACGTTAAAGATTACAGCTTACATTGTATGAACTAATGTCATATGAATTATTTTTCAGGCTCGTGATGCTGGAAATAGATTCGTTTTGCTGGCTTAACATCCTAGCCCGCAGACATCGCTCATATAATGGGAATTCCATAATTATGGAGTGGGTGGAGGCAAGTCCCATCACTCACGACGAGGATCTGTGCAAGCTGTTGTTGTGGCGGAGGAAGAATTGCTTCCGGTCTTTGAATTAATATTTAGGGCATTTGGCAAATGTTGCGTTTACACTTTTTCAGCAGTGCCATCTATAACTATACTATTATATGGTGATAACCTATTTAAAAAAAATTAATAAAAACAACGTGTACAATGAAATGAGTTGGAACTCTAGAGCCCTCATTATTAAACTGTACTCAGTCCTGGTATGAGCTCTAGGAACTTTTTCATAAACACTGAAATAAATAGACAAGGCATAATAAATTCAGTTATGATCGAAGAGGTTGTAGTTCAAGACATGGATTCTTCAGATTCAGGAGATTCGCTCATAGTTTTTAACGGGGCCTTCACTCTAACGGTGAAGCATCAATCTGGAAACATGCATGCAAATTTCATTTCCAACAAGTTAACTTACTCAATTTATTTTGGTATTATAAAATTTTAATAGGAGACAATGGGAAGGGAACGTGCAGATTGGAGAGGGAATATGAGGAAGGACTGGAGAGAAGCCAACTTAGACTTCAACACACATCCTCGGACGTCCTTGGTAAACAATCTCTGACGGACTGGGACGAGGAGGACACAGAGCGCAAAAAGCTAATTATAAGTTAATAACCAATTACTCACCTTTTATAATTTATGTCTTAAATTGGTCCAGGACCGCCAGATAACTATCAATTACTTAAAAGACAGAGAAGCTGGGATATTCTTATGTTTATTTAGCCCGTATGTTTCTTTTCTTTAGTCTTTTCCCTAAAATACTTTAAAGGGACATTTGGTTATAAATAAGTACTCAACCTCCCTCTATTATTTATGACTTAAAAGGGTCCAGGACAGAGAATATGTGATAGCTTTATGGCAAAACCGATGACTACAATGGTATGATGGGATGACAAGTACAAGTTTTCTTTCAGTATAAAGATTCTGATCCCCCCTTACTATACATTTAATTTAGTTTAATTTGGCACAGATGTAACTAAATCTTGTTACACAAAACGGTTTCTTCTTCATCATAATCTTGATAATTCTTCTTAATAATTTCAAAGGGGACAAAAAGGGGTAAAAAAAAACAGTTTTGAAGATGTAAATTTTGACTAGCAAGAAAGTTGGTTTCGGATTTCCCAAAACCTTTTTTAACAATTTTTAAGGAAATCAAAATCCAACTCTATAAAAATGAACCGAACTTTTCGGAACTCTCAAATCCATGTAATATAATTGCATATTTAAAACCTACCTCTTCTCGATTTACTGTAACAAATCATAGGTAGAAAAGGATGAACAAAGTCATAATTATACAACGGTTGTTTCTACATAACGATATTCTATTAATTCTCCTTCGTCTTCCTGTTGATACACATATTTACGATTCTTAATCTAGATGAAAAATAGATGAACGTGGGTTAAAACACTCGTCACAAAAATCAAGAGGGGGGGGGGGGGGCTTACAGCTGGATTTTTAAATTCGAAAAGATTTCCGTATTCGAAGGTAAAAGACCGTTAAGGTATTGGAAATTGAATAGGACGAACGGATCCAATCCTTTTTTGACAAGTTGTGGCATGATAGCGTAGTGATATGAGTACGGGGTTCCCATCTCATCCACTCGCTTGTTGTACGAGGTTCGATCCTCGGCCCAGCTAGGGTGTATTCTACGGTTACGATGTTGGTTTTTTCTCGTTTTTTCAGAATTATCCCGGCATCAATAAGTCCGGGGCCAAATGGGTAACAAGAGAACACACTCAACTGGTAGCCAGAGAGAAAGAAATACTAGTGTCGGCTGCGACCTCGGTCCCTAGAAGCCGTATATAATCACTAATATATTTTGTTTTCCTTTTTTGACTGAATACTTGTTTTAACTATGAGACTACCTTTCACAGAAATATTTAAGATGATTTCAGATATTATAGGAACAGATATATGATTTTTTTAAAGTTACATACTTAAACACAACATTTCCTTTGACTTATTGTAACAAATCCAGCGGGGAAAAGGTATTTTGATTTATTTTAATTGGAATTGATTTGAACAGAACCAAAGCACAACAACAGAAAACGTTTTACAAGAGATTCCTAATCTCGGGGAAATAAAAGTGAAATCATTTGTTGTATAAAAAGATTTTCAAATTGTTTTAGATTTACATTTTTCTTTAAAATATGAAGTTTGATTTTTTAATAGTAAGAATTCGGATAACCGAATATTTACACTAAATTAGACAGGAGAGATGGATGGATTTCTCGAAGAACCGATTTCTGTTTAAATAGAAAGTCTGCTAATAGTAGGTAATATAGTAGAGAGAGGTTGCCATTGTACTGAATAAGATAAGGCAACGCGAGTCTCTGACGATCAAAAACCTCAGAAATGTAATTGTCCATTCCATTCAGGGTGTACGTTCTATCGTAGCTTCAGGCATACCCAAAACGCTGAACCTTACTCGTGAAATTTGTTGACGACGACAAAAACAACAAGTCAACATAATTTAAATCAGAGTGTGCACGAATTAGTTGTTCCACCTAATATGTGTGTCAATGAGTCTGGATTGAAATTCTTTCTGTTTGACAGTGGTCCTGGGCTGGATCGCATACTGATCTTTGGCACAGATGCCACATTGGATTTATTAGCAGAAACCGTAGACTGGTACATGATGGTACTCTTAAGGCAGCACCATCTCTCTTTGAGCAACTTTAGACGATACATGGATTTCGTTTTAATGCTAAAATTCCATGTGTTTATGCCTTACTTTCTCGAAAAAACCACACAGTTATGTGGTCTACATAACTCTATAATTGCTTATGGAGTACCACTCTAACTTTACTGTTAATTGCTTCAGGATAGCTAGAGCAGTGCCGAATTGGAAAGCTGTCCTCCTGGAGGATTTTGACTTTGTATGGTGGAAGAATGAAAATTGTTTAAAGCAGACTAGCATTTAAATAATTTAATTACCTCCTCAGAACACTCTGGGCACTTGGATTTCTTAACATTTTTAGTCGGCATGGGTGACATCCAATCGCATTCAATGATGTCGTGATAATTAGGTATCATTTCTTTTGTCATTTTGACAAATTGCATACACCTTGTGGGTGTGCTGTAATTTCCGTGATGTATTTTTGTCACATCCGTCATGATTATAGTTTTCTGAATTGGTCGAAGGATCGTAAACTACACGGTCTTATTTCCCATTAGCCCGGTGGCCAACACATGACAGTAAAAACTCACAAATCACAAATTGTCACAAATTGTATGATTTGACACTTCAAAACCCGTAGACAGTGTCTTTATTCATGTTGTCCTAAAACTAGTTCGTAATTTTCAACACAGTAAATTTCACACTTGATGTTTTAATCATTATTTCTCACCGTCTTCCTCCAAATTACAATTTTAAAACTCCAACTGTTTAACTTTACACTTGAGGTTTTAATGAAAACCCACACCGACTATTTACAGATTACAATTTATGAACCCCAACAGTCGATCTCCACACTTTACTTTTTAATGAAAACCCCCCACAGACCACAGTACACTGAATACTAACCGAAGCAAAACTCACTAATTTTATTGCAAATTAACAAAATTCTCCTCCGAAACAATGTCATCAATTCAACTCCAAAAAGTTGGTGGTTGACAAGCTCAATTTTAAATGAAAAGCTTCCGCGACAAGCCGCCTTTCTTTTCTCAGTGGCGTGAGCTTTTTTCAAAAGCTCCTTCATACATGCAGAAATGTATAAGCGAGTTCTTGAGATTCATTAAGGCATTGAAAAGGTGAGACAAATTTCTCACCCTCAAGTCCTTCATATACGGTAAACTCCCCGAGTACCAACAGCTTTGTTAAAAATCGTTGGTCGATGTTGGTATATGATGATGATGGTTATGGTGGTGGTATATGATGACTCATGGTTGATGGCGGTGGTGGTGGTGGAAAAAACCCAGAGGAAACTCCCAGGCTACAAACCCGCAGCTTACCCGGGTTTCCCACCCGAATCACCCACTCGGGTGCTGAACGATGTAAAAAGTGGGGTCTTCGCCCGGGACCTCACTTTCCGAAGAAATACCGAAAGACGGAAAGGGGACCCCCTATCCTCAACATGTTACCCGGGTCTTTTGGACAGCCCGAATAATGCGATTTTACAGTTCATGGTACTCTACTTATTTTGTATTAGGATTTTATCCGATTTTTGTTAGAAGGTAAGCAGGAAGGAATCAGTAGAAATTTTTACTGGTCTTTTTATGATCTGGGTTGGGCTTACTGCGGCCGATCAAGTAATAGAGTTTGGCATGAGTACATTTTTGCTAATTCCATTCCATGTCACCGTTTTTCTTGTCAAATTGGGTTCAAAACGTGAAGGGTTGTTGGTCTCGGTGTGGCGACTCGGAAGACAGACATCTTCGACAACTGCAATCCTTAGACTCACTTTTGGTAAAGGAGGTGATATTGGCGTATGTAATTTAAGGTGCATAGTACTAAAACAATGGGTGTCAATAAATTTGTCCTGGGATTTTTTGAGTTGTCTGTATTTTTTGAGCAAATCATTCAATTTCTCGTTCATCAAGTTCAGACAATAAGTCAGCCTTTTGAAGTTTTAAATTCTTCAGAGTTTTTCTAGAATAACTTCGTGAGTGGGTTTTCAACCCGTCGGCTATTAGTAGTCCGTCGGCTGTCAACGTTCCGTCGGTTCTCGGTGGTCCGTCAGCTCTCGGTGGTACGTCGTATCTCGGCAATTCGCCGGCTCTTGGTAAGACACCCCTGTTAGCCATACGCGAATTTTCTACCCATCTCATCTTTATCTTATGTTGTAGTTTGATCTCAAATTTAGAAAAATTTGAGACTTGCTTTGAACGCTGAGAGCTGATAAACTATTGAGTTTTGAAAAGTAATTGAGTTCTTATCTGTTTTTGATGGAAAAGTTATCCTCTCGCTTCCATTATTCGAGGAAGAGCCCCCATGACCTCCACATTTTCTATGACGGGATCCAGATACGCAGCGTACAAATTATAATTTTTTCGAAAGCATAACGGTAGGCAATTAAAAATGGGTTATTAAAAATTGGATTCCAAGGCATTCAACTGTTCTGCAAAACTGGTGGATTCCAAGACTTTTGCTTTAAGAGAAGCATTACAATTTTGAAAGATATTCTTTAAACGTGTAGACCTGTTAATGCATCTTGAGATATTGGTTTCCAGGCCATGAATATGTGCAATTAAATTGGTGGATTCCGAAATTTTATTGTCAAATGCTGATTGACAGGCTCAAATCAAATTGTCAAGAGTAAAAACCTCATCTTTACATGTTGAAAAGTTGGACTCCAAGTAATTATGCTGTACGATTAACAAGTTGGATTCCGATATTTCTTATCAAATGCTGATTGACAGGCTTGAGTCAAATTCTTAAGGGCAATAATGTTATCTGTGCATTTTGAAAAGTTGGAGTCCAAGTTATTAAACTCTGCGGTTAATTTGCTATGTTCCTATTTGTTGTCATCAAATGCTGATTGACAGGCTCGAGTCAAATTGTCAAGACTATCAGCCTTTTCTGTGCATGTTAATAACTGTGATGTCAGTAAGGAATTGGAAGATTCTAGCAGTTCAGTCTTGGTTTACTGCCTTACTAACTTGCTGTCTAACTAACTATTTTCTTAAATACTAAACTACGTACCTAATATTAAATAAGAATAAATTTTGTCTTTAGTGACAAGTTTTAGACACAGGTTTTAGTGACAAGATTTAGACACATGCTTCATAAATAGGACTTAAAGGATTAATGATTAATTCACTTCCAAAGTATATTGGTATTCAGCAAATTCTATCCTTGAAACTATCGTTATCTCCATTACTGTGTTCTTTTACGCATAAAAAAACATATTGTTCCAAATGGGTCAAAAACCTGGGTTTTCAAAAAACAAGAACCCTGCCCCGTTTTTGGAGAACGTGAAGGATCCTGTATCTGAGTTACATGACGCTTGCCTCAAGGTAATTCTGTCCTATTGCATATTTTAATTGTTGATATATATATTTTTTAGTCATATTTAATGAGATATTTAATATCCAGAAGGTGAAAGCATCTATGATTATACATCACTTACATTGAATGCATGTGATTTAGGTGACTTGAAATCCTCAAACTTACTTTACCCAGCGTATTGACCACTACTATGAGGAAACCCAAGTAGAAATATACGCAGCTATTCATTTCGGATCACTTCCATCGGGAATTGTACGGGCTGCAGGTAAAAGTTTATTTGAATGTGAGGGAAGCTATATCTTTTCAATAAATGTTTTCTAAAAACTCTTTTCTAAAATTCTATTTCAGGTCGGGCGTCCACTGAAGAAGAGGGAAAGCAATTATGTGCAACCCAATAAATTGTAAGTAAAAAAACTTGTCCCTTGAAAAACCTCAATGAGCTCAATTCGTTGTAGACTCCCAACGAAAGTTTACGATCAATTTCGATCGTCCAGTAAAATCTTGGTGGATTGCAGACATAAATGTTACTTCAAGTGAAAGTGGTAAGTCAAGTTTGGAAGCCAATAAAATGGCATGGAGAAAACTGCTGGAGATGAATACCTGAAGCTGAAAATGAGTTGGCCGAACTTAATTAATATATATGACCAGCTCGCAGATGGAAAATGTGTTGAATATAAATATGACATCACATCCCCATTATTTCGCGACAGAAGTTTTGAGCTCATCAATTTTACGAATCCATTAAAAAAAATTGAAGGTAACCTTTTTCATATACACTTCCAACGTTAAAATGCTAATGTAATGGATTGACTTTTAATTCATAGGATTTGCTTAAGGAATGAAAAACAGATGGATTTTAATTGGAGGTAATGCAACAATCAATAATAACAATAATTTATCAAACTTGAAATGCATAATGTATTTATAAACGTTCCAAGAAATTGCCTCATCAGCTGCTTTACACGTAGTAGATCAGACAATGTGCTCCATCAATTGTCAATTACGTGGTCCTGGAAAAAAAATGGTTTGCATTTATATTTAAACATTTGTGGAAATGATCTGTACAATAATCCAAACAACATTTTTATTTAGGTGTGTAATCTATCGTAAAGATGAAGACAAACTGCTGGCTTTGCTTTGAAGTCTAGGCAAAAAAGCAACTAACTACTGTAAATATTACGTTCGTTGTAAACGGACACATGTACCTATATCGGAATTGATTAAGTCCGGTATTAAGTTTGTAACGAAACGCGCACACGTTTTTGGATATTATGGAATTATCTGCGTAATTTTATAATAAAACATTTCATACGTTTTAAGATGATTCAAGAAGAAGGAGATGAAATCGTCCTTATGCCTAATACGTATCATGGCGTGTTGAATTTTGGTTATTTTTTCAGTCGACTGGTAGAGACGTTAAGATTTGTATCTGAACTCAGACAACCAAGAGTTCGAACCTGGGTTGAAGCTCATATGAAGCAAAAACTCAGATTAGAGCTGATTAACCACAATGAGGTAAAGATAAGTTTTCGTCCAACGGATATTGAGTGTCTTATCTCCGGATTAGCATAATCCTAATATCTATTTGGTTTTCCTATCTCTCGTAGCTTGAATAAGATGCCTCATAACATCTCCCCTGGTTCAATCATTCCTCTCCTTCCCTGGATCCTCTCCTTACATAACGAGCTATACACAATAAGTATAGTCACCGTAAGACGAGTCCCTTGTAAGCGTAATGTCCCACATAGTGGGGAGCCTACATTGTAATGCAGTCCTTTGTAATGCAGTCCTTTGTAATGCAGTCCTTTTTCCAACTGAAATACCAGTTAATTAACATTAATACATTTGTTTTAATTGCTTTATGCGTTTGGAAGGGATTGTTATAAATGCTGCAATGAATTTTTTGCCTACTCACTCTCAACTTTTGAGGCCGATAGCCAATTTCAAGAGCTGCAATTGCAGGATTACGGATCCGGGAAAAAAAATACGACTATGCTAAAGAGTAAGCAACGTAAACATTTTTTAAGTCTTTAATGTATTAACAATGTGCAATACGAATGGTTATGTTTCCAGACATGGGCAGGATTTAACGCCGTTAATTGGCAACGTCTACGAGGTCGCTATCGATTATTTACAAGAACAGCTAGATAAAAAAACTCCAGCTGTCAAAATGCATTTATGCGAAATTTGATAAAAGAAAGTACAAGACAAGAACAATTTCAAAAAACATGTTAAATCGCACTCAGGACCTGAAGCAATGCATAAACTTTGTACCAATTGCGGTCGATTGATCTCTCGAAGCAACTTTGCAAAACACCGTTGTGTATCAGCACCTGCGTTATCACAGCAGTAGGGACGTATGAAGTGTAATTTCAAATGTGTCAGAAAAATTCATATGGATAATTTGTAATTATTGTAGAAACTTATAGAAATAAAGTATTCAAAATTATCTCTTCTGATCACTTTATTTCTCCATCAACAATTTTCCTTACTAGCGTAATATATGCCTTGTCTCCTAAAGTTGGCTTAACAATCAGAATTCGGGTTGG
Source organism: Desoria olivacea (assembly GCA_034695115.1). Lineage (NCBI taxonomy): Eukaryota > Metazoa > Arthropoda > Collembola > Entomobryomorpha > Isotomidae > Desoria > Desoria olivacea. The sequence continues at coordinate 4,960 of JAQFZA010000562.1, read as the reverse complement.
ACGGGAGAGAATCACCGGAAAGTGGATAAGAACGACATTTCGATTGGTGAGGGACTCCTCGGCAATATCCTGTTCAGGCTTTCACTGGAGCCCATGTCGTGGGTTGCCAAGTTTCATAAATATGATCGTTCTCAGTTAAGTCTTTCGACTTTCGGGAAGAATATAGACGTGGATGTGCTGGACGAGGGAGTAGAGAAAAGTATTAGTGAGTTCATTCAATTTAGAATCAGTAATTGAAAGTTGGTATAATTACCCGGATGGTCTGGCCAGTGTTTTCCAGGCAGCCAGCCTTTCACCAACTCATATGTCGTCCCATTAGAAAGTCGACATTAATTGAGAAATGTAATAAGATGCACAAATAGGTCCGTAAAAATACAAGTGTCCATGATTACGTTAAACGGTGCTGGGTGGCCAGGCTACGATAAACAGATAGCCTTTTGGAGGAAGAGGATCTGAAATAATACATACCACATACTAAATAGCATATTTGACTCAATTCAGTAGCAAATGTGATGGCCATTGATCGCCCTATTATGAATGACGATGTTCCTCCAAATATCAAAACCTAAACCTAACCTAACCTAACCTAAATAATTAGCCCTTAATCTTCTATCAAGCCTCGAACTTGACGACTTTCACCAACGGCCAATGCATCCTTCTTCCTCTAGATTTTATATTACCATATTTAATATATATGCTTATCACACATAACAAATACATAATCAGAAAATACATATATTTAAATAAATATTACCTTTTAAAGTATCAAAAGTTTGATTAAACAATTCCATGTCATAATTAGACACGATTCCATTCAATACAGAAGTCAATCTATCAAATTTGCAATACACTGTCAACAAGGAGTTTGTAACTCCCTGTCTACCCATTTCTGTCAAACTAACCCTTCTACTAACAGAATTTAGCTCCTCGTCACAGATTATTCTTGACAATGGGTAACTTCCATATTTAAATTTTCAGTTCAGTAAACCCTCTTTTAACGACCATGAAAATCTGGGCCAAAAACCTGGTCGTTTATAAAGTGGGTCGCATAAACAGTTGCACCTAAATTAAATTGGCTAGGCTATTTTGCATTGTAATGTCTAACACTTCAACACAACCAAATAAATTTAACTGAATCTACGTTCGGCTGCCTATTTTGGTAATCTGTATTTATAGAACCCTCATAGTGATAGTTTCATTCACTTTTGACGGTATATGCTACGGCCTCTTTATTATGAAATGTAAATACAAATGATAAAACAATACAAAAAATTAATTTGCTAATGGATGTCGACAAACCAATAGTGAAAAATCAAGTAGATAAACCATGCATTACTGATAAATCTGAAAATGAATCTGACGACGGGAAGTCTGAAGATGATGAACAATTGAATAAAAAAGATGATGACGTAAAATCGGAGACTGATCAATCAGAAAAGGAAGATTGTAAATTCGAGGAAGAAGATGAATTGGAAACTAAGTCAGATCTAATTTGGTTGAAGAAACATACTCTAACTAAAGAGAAAGACAAGATCAACACCAAGAAAACCGACGAAGAAGGAGGCGAAAGCGATGGATCCAATGGAGAACGTTTACAAATCCAGTTCTGTTTGGGCCAATTGCGAATCATTCTTAGCCTTACAACAAAAGGAGCTATTAAACTTTAATATGAAGATGCCAGCGGCAGACTGGAGTAATTGTGCTCCAGATCTGAAAGGAAACAAAAAAGATAAATTAAAACTTAATGAAAAATACACACACATTTTTTACTCCAATTTTCGAAAACATAACAGCAATTGTGTACTAGTATTTAAGAAACTGTAGTAAATCGACATGCAATCAAAAGTTTTTTTTAACTTTGTCCGAGCCTACGCTGTATGTACAAGACATCATAATAGAAGCGAAATACAATTTAAACATTAAAACCGTAGCAGCAGAAGGAAAGGATGTGGGAGTTGTACTAAGTACTAAGTTTATACTAAGCCATTTAACTTTATCCTAAGTCAATGGCAAGTTAAACAAATATTTTATTGGTTAAATATTGCAGAGGGACTGGCATTATTAAGCACAGGCGGACAGAAATCAAATCACGTCAACTATCGAGAAGCTTGAGAGTTGAAGCAAAAGATAAATTGAAAAAAAGATACTGCTTCAGATTTTAGGTATGCAAAAGTTGGGGAAGCCCAACAGAAGCAACTAAATGTGAGAAACTTTACGGACGTGTATTCGCTAACGATTTTATGAAAATGCAGATCACATGTAAATAAAATTAGATCTCAAAATTTTTAATGCATAACAATTTTCAAGATGACTTAATGTTAATTTTTTTTTGCAAAGGCATTTAAAGATGATGATCTTTCAACGGACGTTTTAAGTGATTGTATACAAACACGTAACATTCTGATGGCAAATGATCCTAATTCCAGTTGTCCCGGATGGATACAAGTTTTAAGCTTAACGCCTACTTTGATTATATGTTTCTCAGAGAAGCAAATTCATTTACTTCGGAACTTACTGAAACGCAACTCTATTGACATTGCATAGTGACGAAACTGAAAATTTTGTATTGCCTCTCCCTGTTATGTATGATCCATAACAAATTGATCTTTATCAGATAACAACTAAGTATGACATGGCTGATACACCTCGAATTGTAATTGCCGAAATGTATACCTCCAATACTGCTCAACCGCAAATAACTTACTTTCTCTCATGTGCCTTGCATCAGTAAGTTTGAGAATGTTTTAGAGATCTTACTCAAACGGTTTAAAATCACCATTCCTTTAACCAGGTTTCGGCTACTTACAAAGAATACGGAAATACATTATGGAATATGGCGATGGGAGGTAATAAAAAACCGTTACAAATCAAAATATCTAAAACAATAATATTAAATAATTTCATTAGACAGATTTTGCTTCTTCCACTATTGCTGCTATTTTAAAAGGTATCCATTTTTGAAGATGAATAATACTTGTATAATTCAGCTGTGTATTTGTTTATCTATCCCATTTTTTATTTGTTTAGTTAGTGACATGGGAAGTCCGCTAACCTACATTCAGATGTGTTGGAAAGTTTTAGAAACTCAGAATTAAACAACGTTCTGTGTTCACATATGCCGCTGGCATGCACAACACTTCTTAAGGAAAATAATTATAGCTTCATTAAAAAAAACTACCGTTGTAGATAGTCTTAAGACTTTGACGTACGCATATCTGAACGGAAAATACCTATAGAGTTTCTGCCGTCGTGCAAAAGACTTTGTTCTGCTCTGTGGGTCCCGTAAGACAACGCCAGCAATCATGGAGATTCTTGATAAGCTGAAGCAGCCTACATATAAGAATAAGTAGGAAAATTAACAAATACATTTTTTCATTAATTTTATTTAACCATTTGTATATTTAGTCTACCTAATCTACCATAATCAAGTAATAAGTAGTAGTAAAATATTAAAGACTGATTAGCGAATAGTTTGCGTTGGTTAATTAAATTGTAAATTGGATATAAATAAACACAATGGATCTTAACCTTGAGCAAGCAGAGTAGAACTGATTATAGAATAATTCTCTTGGACTGACAGTTAAAACTAGTTTATCTAATGACAAACTCTGGGTCTTGTGTGTTGTTAAACTGGCAGCAAGGGCTAGTGCAAAATGTTTATAGGAACACACAACTTACCATTGTAAACATGAAGTTTGGTTTTAGGAATTAAAATTCCTTTAAACCACCGAGGAATAGACGGGGAAGTCCGGTGACGTTTCTTGTTTTCTGCAATGAAATTCACGTACTGTTTTATGGTTTTAGAGTTAAAAACTTTATGAACTTGAAGATGATCGTAGGGAACAGCAACAGGATAAGAGTGAGGGATACGCATAACACTTGAGTACTTACTGATCTGTATTTTATACTACACTGAAATACTTCCAGAAAGTTCCATAAGAACCAAAGAAGATTCTCGTTCCTTCATGATGTCACTCGACCCTTCCAGAATCTAAGTCTAGAAAGATCCAAAGGGTTTATGAAGGATCGAGAAGCCCCGAGGCTATTCTCGAATATCATTTTAGAAAAATCTAGCATGTTCAACAAGCTAAGAGAATGTTCGTGTAGCTTGGAGAATAGCCTGAAGGACTTTAGAATATTCTCCGAGCTTTAGGAACTAAAGTCTAGAAGAATCTACTGAGTTCCGGATCAATCTAGAATCATCTATAAACTTTTTTATATTTCTGGATGAATGTAGAAACTCCTAGAACCTGATTATCGAACCTTCTTAACTATTCTAGATGAGTGTAGAGTGTTCCATGGTATTCTAGACTGAATGCATATTCAGAATAAATACAGAATTATTTTTATACCACGGATCAGTGTATATTTATTACTGAGACGAGATTTTGTCCAAATATGGCAGAATCAATGGAAATTATTTCTAATAACGTTGACGATTGGATTGCTAATATTTTAGGCAATTCCAACATCAATTCAAGTGCTAAGGCATTTCGACCGGAACAAAAAACGGCCAAATCCTTCAAAATCTCTCGATCCGTCAGTCTTACGACGAGAACAAAGGCTGCCCTTACATCTATTGGATGTACAAAAATGAACGGAAACGCAAAGATGGAAGTGAGAACGAGGAAAAGAAATTCCGCATTTCGCATCAGAAGGTAAGATGTTTTTAAGTAATTTCTGTCTACCTTTTTATTTGCAAATTATAACAAGTTTTTGTAATTAAGATTTCGGTGTTTGAGTTGGATGAGTTTCTCGTTAAACTCCAAGCTATAATAGTAGTATATGCGACACTACCACCCCAGATGGATAAAAAATAGAAAAGCTCGTGAGGTACACGTTAAATGTACATATATCTTATACTACTACCTCTGCCTCTGCCTAGCTAGGCGGCATTCCCACATGGGCGGAATTCCGAAAGTCCGAATTCCCACATGGACTACGTAAGGGAGAGTCGACA
>JAQFZA010000561.1:0-17023 GCA_034695115.1 Desoria olivacea | reverse complement strand
AAAAAATTGCTTCCACTTCAAAGCCATTTCATTGTAATGCTTTAATTTTACAGGAGAGTATTATGAAGAATCATCCTCCGAAGAAATCTACGGAGGGGGGAGGAATCACTTGAATGGCAATTTTTCAGAAATCGGGATGTCTCCTCCAGTATTAAATCTAGCGACCAGAGCCAACATTTACGTAAACGCTACCTGCGGTGAACGAGAACCGGAGACTTACTGTAAAGTGGTGGAACATGTTAACTTGCACCGAACCAGGTCATCGCAATGTCAAGTCTGTGATGAAAGTGCAGTAAGTTAATTAAATCCATGCCCTATTGTTTTGAAAGAATACAAAAATTCATAGTTTTAACTCAGACTCCGAATTACTAGTAGTGTGTGTTGGCTTCCTCACATTTATTATTTTACGACGAGCACAATTGTGTATCGTCATTAGTCTACGAATATGGGCGGACATGTCGGCGAAAGGAAATTAGTGGCGAGTTAATAGGTATCCATCATATGCACACATTATCGTTCTGACGCCATTATTAATTGCATCCTTAGGGTGTTTGGGTTATAACATGGCTATGAGTAACGTCTTGTCAGCGAAGTTACTTAAATTAAGCTTTGGTGAATTGTTGAAAGGGGAAACATTCAACGTCTTCCAAAACTTAAAATATTTCTTAGATCGGCGATGTCATACACCTTGTGCTACTTCCTTATTTTACATGGGAAGAGTTCCATTGCATAAAAATTAAACTCTGAAGCTGACTCAAACATGAGACTTGAGACAGTCGACGGAGCCAGACATCTCAGTCTGTATAAATTCGGCTAAAGTATAATATAAAAATAATTCTAGTGGGACTATAGAAAGAGTTTACGTTTTTAACATATGATACGTATTTTTGTTCCTGTTCACAGGGCAAGGGAAAGCGTCACCCGATTAGGTTTGCGATAGACGGGTCAAACCGTTGGTGGCAAAGCCCGACACTCCAGAATGGTCGTCAATATGAATGGGTCACGATAACGATCGACCTGAAACAAGTAAGTTGATCTGATTTCTATTATAGCTGTGAAACAGCCTAGTCAATTTACGAAATGTGATTATCTCTGACATTTATGTAAATCCGAATGGCTACTGTTGATTAGAAGGATTTATTGTAACAATAGTTGCAACTAGACCAGACAGCTTCCGTATTATGCAATCCTTTCATTGCTTTCAGCTATTTTGAATTCGTGATTAGCTGATGACGAGCCTGAGGAGTACTTATCCTATTATCCAGTTAAAAATACATGAATTTGATGGTAGAGAGCAACAACTTGTTGTAATTTAAGGACTTAATAGATTCACTTTTATGTGTGTTAAGCTATAAGGATTGATGATAAATGGAGACGCTAGGATTTTCTTTTATTATTCAAGGAAGAGGCCATTCAGATTATCGATAGCATCTTCTCTGATTTATTTTGTGTCGAATAGAAAAAAAGAATTTCTTCTGGATACAAAATTGCTCTCATTCACGATCAAGAGATACAAGTTGATTAGAAATAGTAAATGAGGACCAGCTATTCGTTTCGTTATTAATGTTTTGATGGAATATTGTACAGGTGTATCAAGTGGCATACGTTATAATAAAAGCTGCCATTAGCCCTCGTCCAGGTAACTGGATCCTGGAAAGATCATTAGACGGTGTGGTATTCATGCCGTGGCAATATTACGCATTGAATGACGAGGAATGCTGGAATCGTTATAAAATTATTGCCAAATCTGGGAAACCTCTTTTTGATTCAGACGAAGAAGTCATTTGTACTTCATATTATTCATCTCTAACACCTCTTGAAGGTGGGGAAGTAAGTGAATTTACTTTAAATTAAAGTTAAAGATTTACTACCAATCTTTTAATGGGATTTTTACTAAATTTTCCTGCTCTTGAATGAAGATTTAATTAAAATAAAAGGATTTAACGAACTTGAACAGTCAAAGTAAATGTAGTTTAATTCATAGATTCATACATCTTTGGTTAATGGACGGCCTGGTGCTGATGGCCCGATTAGATCCGAAAGCTTAACAAAATTTACAATGGCTCGCTACGTAAGACTTCGACTGCAAAAAATCCGGACTCTTCATGGGGATTTGATGAATGTCGGTGGGCCAGAGTCAAGATCGTTAGATAAGGTTGACTTTTAAATCTCATGACTTTATCTACAAGGCCTTCCAATTCGAACATGGGAAATTGGTTGGTATGGAGGAATCGTTCCTTCGGACCATACACACAATTTATGCTAAACTGATCCCTGTTTTGTGATGATTGCAGGCTGTCATGAGAAGATATTTTTATTCCATTAAAGATATTTCCATTGGGGGTCATTGCGTCTGTAAGTTGGATTTTTGGTTTAGAGTTTATAAGCTACTATTTATACATGTCGTATAATTATTATTTTGGGGCAGTATTTTATTTCATGAAAATGTTTTTAGGTTTTGGTCACGCTAATGAATGCGTAATGGATTCAAAAAGCCAGGTTATAAATAATAAAAATATCTATTGAAATACCAAGGCTTGGTATTGTACAAAATGTGCATCAACTTGACGGAGAAATATATTCATCAACATTTTAATTATTATGTCTAGAGTGAAAAATGTATGTGCCAACACAACACCTGCGGGGAAAAGTAAGTTATGAATGACGTTATTATTATTGTAACACCTTATAGCTTAACCAGCATTTCCAATCGCCAGTTTGTAGAATTGTGTGGGAAAGCTTAATCCAAAGAATCAACGTTATAATGAGCCTTTTAACCCTCCGAAAAACTTATAGTTGCGACGTATGCTGTCCACTTTTCAACCAGTACCCTTGGGGAGCTGGAAATTCCACAGCCAGTGCACGATGTGAGCCATGTGAATGTCATGGACATGCAGATACGTGCGTGTTTGACCCAGTAATAGGTGAGAAAAGGTTATCGATCAATACATTAGGAGTGATGGATGGTGGAGGTGTCTGTCTTGAATGCAAGGTAAATAGGATGGAAGGTATTTAATTAGTTTGCCTTTAACACCATGGTACTCGAGTCTAATGGATCTTTTAACTTGAAGCATCATACCGCTGGGATCAATTGTGAAAAATGTGAAGTAGGCTATTATCGCCCGAAACATGTCGGAAGGGCTGATCCATCTGGTAAGATTTTATTCTATCATCTAACTCAGAGTTAATGTTATTTCAAATTGAACTGGGAATATTATTAGAACATATTTATACGCAAATAAGAGCAAGAGAAATACTAAAAAATATATATATTTAGGTTGCCTGAAGTGCACGTGTGTGTCCTTTGGAAGTATGGGGATTTGTATGGCAGATGAAGACGAAGCTTTACTGTTGGGAAAAGTGAGACAGCGTTTTTTAAAGTAGTACTTTCATTGTGAATGTGCGATCAAACAACCGTATTCTTGTTCTGGTGGAATAGGAACCTGGTGACTGTCTTTGTAAAGAAGGATACGATGGGAAAAATTGTGACCACTGTGCCATGGGGTACAAAGGTTATCCCCAATGTGAACCCTGTCCTTGCCATCTTTCCGGGATAGTAAATATGGACTGTGAAGAATGTGTTTGCAAGGTTCGTTTAGAATGCACAATATTCTCACCATGCTCATGACATTTTTTTGGTAAGACGAGGAGCATTTAATATGATTGAATTTCTTAGGAAAATGTTCAAGGAAAGATCTGTTCGGATTGCAAGAAAGGTTTTTACAATTTGATAAAACAGAATCCTGATGGATGTACCCAGTGCTTTTGTCACAGAGTTACGGATCAGTGTACCTCATCTAGTTTCGCTATAACTCAGGTTACCGTTCAAGTCGACTTTCGGTTTAAATGAACTGGTAGCACCTCTTGACTTTGTATTTTTTTAGGTGACGGATCAAGACGATTGGTTTGTTACAGATTTGCATGGGACCAAAGTAATTGCTTTGAACCCTACGGATGGGTATCAAATAGCTAATGAAGAGTTCAACGCTTTCTCCATGTACTACTGGGGCAACGCTAAGGCTTTTAGCGGAAATAGAATCCTGTCATACGGTCTTAATGTAACCTTTCACATATCATGGGAAAAGGCAAGAGGTGACACAAGTGGAAGGCCTATCACTGAATATGATCTTATTATCCAAGTGAGTACCACATCATTGTTGGGGTGAAGAAAATTTACAATTCCATAAAAAAACATTTGATTTGTAGAGTACAAACAATATGCTAGCATATAGCTACAATTCTCATGACGGAGATAATGCAACAGTTGAAGTAACTCTTAATGAAATAAACTGCTTCGTACTACCAGATATTGACAACAACATCATACAGAGGTAATACAATTTTATACGCTTTTTTCAACAACTATATTAAAGTACAAAGTCGGACTGAAGAGTTTTTATTTCCTTAAATAGAACGCCAACTCCGAAATTAGGAGCGCCATGCACAAGACTGGGTTAATAAATGCTTACTTATTTATTAAATCATTGTTCGCATGTTCCATGCTGCATAAATGCTATTATCATATTGTTACAATGACCTATGTATGATGATTTAGATGTGATGGAAGGACTGCACGATGTGAAACGGTTGCTTGTCAGAGCTAAACATCATACCAATCAAAGAGACGGAACGTTTGGCTATCTGTATATGGAAAAAGCGGATACGACCGCTATCGCCAAACCAGGAGAACGTGAAGCAGGCTCTGTGGAAGTTTGCTCTTGTCCGAAGGGTTACTCTGGAACTTCTTGTCAAGACTGCTCATATGGTTATCGAAAAAATAATAAAGGCTCCTGGACAAATGAATGCATCAAATGCGACTGCAACGGCCACTCTCCCATCTGTGATGTTGATGGCAAGTGCCTGGTAAGAAGCGTTTGTAAACAAGTTTTGCTTCTACAAACTGTAACTGGAAGGTTCTTACTATGTAATGTTAATTATTGCACTGCATGAATCACTAAGGGATGTGAGCATAATACAACTGGCGACCGGTGTCAGTTTTGTAAAGAGGGATTTTATGGAAGTGCTGGTTCTGAGTCATCGTTCGCTTGTAAACCTTGCGAATGCCCTTTATCCATGGAGTCCAATAACTTCAGCCCAACTTGTCATATTGCTGGAAACTCGTATGAATGCACAGCTTGCCATACCGGCTACGAAGGCCCCTTTTGTGAAAGGTCTTTGATATTATCTTTGATATTTTAAATTTCAAAAACAACATTTTTGAGCGATTTGTCACAAAGTGTCTATATCAAGGTGTGCGAACGGATATTATGGGAATCCAACACAACCAGGAGACTTCTGTAAGCCTTGTGCTTGTAATGTTGAGGGTGGATCTTCGTCTGACAACAACATTTGTGACCACTTGACAGGGGAATGTCTTGTTTGTCCTAGAAATACTATAGGTAAGATTGTTGGGAAGAAGACCAATGTGATTTCTTTTTCTGAACTTTTGTTAAATGTTTCTATATAGGATGGAATTGTGATGAATGTCTTGGAGGTCATTTTGGAAATCCGCTAAATGGTTCTTGTGTTCGTAAGTTAAACATGTGTTATTAATAATACACGTTAATCTTTCCTTGTTTTTGAGTGGGTCATGTAATGCTGAAAATATTTAGCTTGTGATTGCAATTCTATCGGAAGTTTGAGCCCAACTGCGTGTCACCCGGATAATGGACAATGCCCTTGTAAAGGCAACTTTTCTGGAAGGCGTTGTAACGAATGCGATGTAAATTTATTTAATACTTCAATGTAGAGTTCTTGAAACTATGGAGTGACAATTGACTTTAAAAAATGCAGGCAGGTCACGGAAATCCTAATGAAGGATGTCTACCTTGTGGTTGCAATCCACTCGGCTCCTATTCCACTGACTGTGACACGAATACTGGACACTGTAAATGTAAACCTGGAATTGGTGGTAGGTACTGTAACAAGTGCTTGGATCTCCATTTCGGATTTTCCTCTACCGGATGCTTAGGTGAGAATTTCATATATCATCGGCAAAGTTAAACTACTTTTTGTTTATCAGTGCTATCGTATGTAAATTTATAAACTGAATTTATAGGATGCGACTGTCATTCTAAGGGTTCCGACTCTTCTGTTTGTGATCTTAACAACGGCCAGTGCCACTGCCTTCCAAATGTTAAAGGACGTAAATGCGATAGTTGTATTGTAAGTTAGCCCGATCGATAAAACTCTTAAATTATTTTTTAAACTTAGTTTTCATGGTTTTATGTGTCCCAGTCAGGGTATTGGAACATTGACTGCGGTACTGGTTGTGAAAAATGCGACTGCAACCCCGTGGGTTCCGTTGATGCAAATTGTAATATGGAAACAGGTCAATGTACCTGCAAGCCAGGAGTTGGTGGCTTGCAATGTGACCAGTGCATTACAAATTGTTATGGATTTGGCGAGACTGGATGCAGGGGTATAAGTCGAAACAAAAATTAAAAACTATGTGCGAATAGGATTTAATTGTCATTGGAAATTGTAGCTTGTGATCCGTGTGATAAACCTGGACATGTTTGCGAACCTACAACTGGAAGATGTGCCTGTCCCCCAAATACTGAAGGAGCATTTTGTGAAAAATGTACAGTTGGTTTCTGGGGTTATTCTTTGAGTGGATGCCAGGTTTGATAATTGAACAAAATAAAGTTAATTTTATTGTTTTACGTATACTAGATATTTGCTTTTTATTGATTTAGCCATGCAATTGTAGCCAGCAAGGGGCAACTACTCCGCAATGTTCTCCAGAAACAGGAAAATGTAATTGTGCAACGGGATATGAAGGAGACAAATGTAATAAATGCAGATTAGGATACTACAACTACCCCCAATGTACTGCATGCAAATGTGACGCTGTGGGAACGGACGATAGATTTTGCGACGTCAACGGTGTGTGCAGCTGTGGGGATACTGGCCAGTGTCATTGCAAGGTTTGTCACGATTTCTAATTGATTTCTCCAATACTTTCTTCACTTATGGAAATAAAATTCAATCGAGAATGTTTTAAATAGGAAAACGTAATCGGAACAAAATGTGACCGATGCAGGGAAGGAACATACGGTCTTGAAGATGATAATCCCGACGGTTGCATGGAATGCTTCTGTTTCCACAGAACGAACAAATGTTCTCAAGGATATTTTAAATCGCAAAGGGTACATAATGTTTTCAGACCGTTATATATATGACATATTAATATCTAATTTCAATCTAAATCGCGAAACTACTTATCTATCGAGCTATAATGATATGATGATGTGAAACCTCTTTTCCAAATGACTGCAGTTTGGGATGATAAATTCACAAAATTTGATGGTTATGCGTTCATCTGGATCACCAAATTTCCACCATTTCAATCCATTCAATCAGTTTGAAGGGCAGGAGCGATGCTACGTTAATGTTGGTTTTGATCCCATCCGTCATTTTAAAATATTCGGAATTATTTTTCTTCGTGCTGCTTTGTCTAATTTCATCGCAATTTTATGTATTCTGTAAATAATCGGTTCAGCATTTAATGGGAATGTTGAGCATACGTAATTGAACAAAGTACGAATGTCAAATACGCTCTCACCGTGAATTATCTTAGATTCACGGATGCAGTATGAATTGTGGCAGCAACTAGGGTATCCGTTGATCTCTGAAATGCATTCAGTCTAAATAAACAAGATTGACAGCCTATCAGGGGAAACATTAATGCGGGGTAAAAGCCTTTCATTGTTTTAACATTCTGCTACCACAGCGAAAATGTTAAATCGTAAAACCCTTATAAGTGGGTTGCAAGGGTAATTATATGTGTTTAAGGAGTGGGTACTTCCATAAAAGTGTATCTGTCAAAATGGTGTCATTAATGCTTGGTGTGAAGCTTCGTAGCTTGATTTAATTTAAAGTGCATTTTAATAACATATTATTCATTACAGTTGGCTTTACCTGTGGATCGCCAAATTGTTCCGTCCAGAAGCAGCGAGAACCAATTGAAGGTGGTGAACAATTTAATTGTAATTCCGGATCAAGCTAAGGATATTATAATTGAAAAAGACATCTCCTTCAGTGCGCCCTTGTACTGGCAACTTCCTCATATATTTTTAGGAGACAAGGTACATATATAAACATTCAATAATTAATGATGGACCAATAGAAGCAAAATTAAATTACTAAACCTATGGTACGCTGTATGTTTGTAAAGGTATTGTCGTACAATGGTTTTATACGCTTCCGAACTAACTCAATCGGTGGGCCAACGCTATTCCCACCTAGAGTGTTATCAAGCTATCCGTTGGTACAAATTCAAGGAAACCATAGACTGATATTGGAACATTTTCCTGAATCTTTAAATCCTTTAGGATTTCATGAAGTGAGGTGAGTTAGAATTCCGTTTTCAATCTTTATTTAGTTTAATAGAAGTTGCTGAAAGTCTGCAAACACCTGCAAAAGTTTACAAGTTCGACAAACATTTTTAGACTACATGAAGATGATTGGCGTCTCAAACACGGACCTTATAATGGGCTTGTCACGAAAGAGTTTATGATGGTTGCACTACAAAATCTACAGCACGTTTTAATACGAGGAACGCATAGTCCAGAACTGCTTAATGCAACGTAAGTGATTTTTATATATTGACAATTCCTTAATGATTTAATTTTAAAGAGATTAATAGTTAAAACCTATCACCTAGTAATTATTTTGTTGTCTTGTAGGCTTTACAATGTATCATTGGATCTTGCAATACCATCTCCAAATGATAGAAGTGTTGCTCACGGGATTGAAGTGTGCGACTGTCCTCAAGAGTATAATTCAACTTCCTGTCAAAACCCTAGAATCGGGTATTACCGATGGTACAAGCGAGATTATATCACAAGTACAGTTATCATCGACCTCGTAGGTGAGGCAAGACCATGCGAATGTAATGGTAGATCCAACTTTTGTGACACTGAAACAGGGTTTTGCCAGGTAATTGGTTTATTTGAAGTCTGTCGTTTATCCAATTTCTCGGATGCATTTTAGCAGTTCATCGTTGGAATGTAATTTGATTCAGAACTGCTCAGAAAATACGGGTGGACGTTACTGCGAACAATGTGCCATCGGATATTACGGGGATCCCTTTTATAAATGCTTACCTTGTCCATGCCCAGCAACCTGGAATAATCATGCAGAGTCATGTTATAAACCGCCATCATCTGACCACTTCCAATGTTTCTGCCGACCTGGATACACTGGCAAAGCTTGTGAGCGATGTGATTATGGATTTTACGGAACGCCTTGGGAGACCGGTGGTCATTGCACGCAGTGCAATTGCAATACGTATGGAAGTGTAAGTGATGAATGCCACGAAGTCACTGGTCAGTGTAACTGCAGGCCTGGTGTAACCGGTAGGGACTGCAGCAAGGTAATTTTATAACCTACGATGGTTTATTTTTTGCAATGCTTCTTCTTTGAGTTCGATTTTTCAGTATCTCTATGATAAGTTGATGTATTTAGGCTGGAATCTTTTTTTTAGTTATTTTTTAACTTTATAGCATATGTTGTTCTTATCAAAACAATTATTTTCTTTTAAAAGTGCAACGACCGTCACGTAATCATTGGGAAGACGTGCACATCTTGTGATGATCAGTGTACTGGTGTACTGCTGAATGACGTGGAAAAAATGACCCTGGATTTAAAAGACGTGCATGTTGACAAAGACGCAGTGTCAGCAATAGCACATCTAATAAAATATGATAACGTGTCTACCAACCTTCTTGATCAAATTGAGAACCGAGTGATTGTCGCAACTTTCATTGATGACTTTCCAACTTATGAAAACTTGGGGCTGATGATAGATGCCAGAGCTAAGGAGCTGGAACACAGTTGTGCAGATGCCTTTTTTCAAGCCCATGGTTCAAAGATGAAAAGTCAAGATATGATGAATCGGATAAACTTAATCAGAAATGAAATTCGAGGCTGCATATTATTGCTTGATGATTATGTTCAAGGAAATGTAGTCCCAAAAGTAGATTCCACTTGGGCCCAGAGTGAAGCAAGTAAAGTCGTAGAAAAGTTGAAGACCGTGGGAGCAGTTCTCGAGGGGATGACTGATCAGACTGAAGAAGAATTGGACGAGGTTAATGATATACTGGAAAGCGTATTGGTAAAATTTTTCAATTCAACAGCGGTTTCAAAGCTGCAAGGTACAATGACTGGAATACGGGATCGATTGGAGGATTTAATGCAGTACATAAGCCAAGCAAATAAAAATTCAGACGAGGTTAGAATTCGAGCTTAAGGGTATAGCGTCCCTCTAAATCAGCCATGGTCTACAATTTTTTTTTCAATATAGGCAGTACGAACGATTATAACGGCGAAGGAATTTTTAGACACCGCAAGGGTGAACATCGATACGATGGACAACATGACTTTAGATATGGATATGAAAGCGGTCATGACAGCTAATATCCTAAATGACGGGGGCTATATTAAAACTGAGTTAAATCAAGTACTTTTGGTAAGTAAATTTGTATGCTCGTAACTTAAATAATCCGAATGACATTCTCAAAATTATATTAGATGTTGGAGGATATCATGAGAGACTTACGCAACAACACAAAAGAAGTTGAACTAAAAGAAACCAGCCTTTTTGAATTAGTACCATTGTACCGAGTAACATACGCCCAGCCAGCCTTTGATCACGTTGAAGGAATGAAGCAGCAGGCGAGGTATTTGGAAAAACTTCTTGTAACAATCAACGGATCTGAACCATTTGTTGCTGTTACGGCGTATCAAAGAATAACCGAAGGGTTCAATCGAGCCTTCGAACTCGCTGCGGATGCATCGAAATTTTCTAAAGAGAGTAGCATCAAGGTATGTATATGTTTTTTCAATCTTATTTTAAAATCAGTTTTTGTTTCATATATGCATTGGGTTTACTTCTAGATCGAAGGATTCCTTTCCGAATATTCTACTGCAGTGCTTCTGGAAACCTCCTCCGAGTTAATTAGAGATGGATTGTCGTTATCAGGAATAGTAGAAAATTCCATGCGAAGCAATTTATCCTCTTGCAAATCGGCAATAGATTCTTTGAAATGGAGAATGAAAGTCGCAAACGAATCAGTCCGGCATATGAATCAGAAAATGGAAGGGTTTGAAGACAGTAAGCTTCTACATAAGTATTATATAACTAAATAAAACTGATTGATAACTCATAAATTCATTACTATAATAATATTTTGTTTCCTGTAGGTCTCAGATTGGATGAATTAATGGAAAGGATAGATGAAATAGTCGATACCGTTACGGAAGTTAGCATGTCCGTCATGGAAATTGAAGGAAATATTCAAAGGGAGCTTCTGGCAAGGATCGAATCTATTACGAATGGAAATTCTTTAGACTCCGTTGATGCTGCAGTGCAAGGTAAGATTGCATTTTTGAAAAGTTGTTCCCATTTACCTAGTGTTATTCATTTTTGATAAACACCTTGCAGTTAATAGTGCACAACTGAAAATTTCTCAAGTTAAATCCGAAACTCAGCAAGCAGAACGACAAGAAAAGGAAGCTGAAAGAGCTATGGACTCTGTCGACGACAAAATGAAATACCTAAGAGCCCTAATCAAACAATCACGACACAAAGCAAACACTGTTGGAGTATCAATAGGGCCAGATGAATCTGGAACTTGTTTCAGACTATACAAATGGCCAGTAATTGACAGTGCTACTTCAATCAATTTTAACTTTGCACCAACTAAGAAGTCAGATTCTCTGCTGTTTTATTGGCCAAGTTCAATAAATGTAAGTGAACCATAATGACACACAAAGGTTCAGCTTTGAAATAAAAAAAAGTAAAAAAACTTTAAATTTTATTTATGTTTGTTTGTGTGTATTAGGACGACTTCATATCTATTGAAATGGTTGATGCGCAAATTAAAGCTAGTTGGGACTTGGGAGCCGGACTCAGGTCTTTGAATCATCCCCGAAAACTTTTAAATATCAGTGAAAACTCTGATGATCCAGACTATTGGTTCCATATAAGTTTGGAAAGGTAAAGCCTCTTTTAGACTTTTAGTATGGTCCTGAAAACGGAACGCCTTAATTATCAAGCAAATGCAGAAACGTGTTAAAATTGTAATTTTTGCATATAGGGTGGGATCGTCTGTAACTCTGGATGTTAAAGCAGTTATTGAAAACTCAATCAGTTCAGGCCCTTTCACAACATCTATACCCTATCAAAATAATGACGAGGAGGCAACACTAATGAATCTATCTCCTGATGATCTTATCCATATTGGCGGAATGTCAAAGCAGATAAGGCCCGGACTCGTATCTAACGGTCTCAGTGGCTGTATCCACAATGTTAATGTAAACCAAAAAGTACTCGGACTATGGAACTTTGTGGGTAATGAGGGATGTTCCCCTTGTGTGGAATGTCGTGACCTAGTTTCCGAACCATCCACCGGAGATCAAGAATACTATTTCGATGGAAGAGGCTATGCAGTTGTGGATAGGCTTCAATCCAAAGCTTTCAATTCCAAGTTCTTTGATGTCAGCGTTGAGTTTCGAACCCTTTCTGAAAATGGTCTTATTTTTCTTACCGTCAACAACACGGTTGGTCAAATGATTTCTTTGGAGTTGATAGAGGGAAAGATTGTTCTTCAAGTTCAAGCTAAATGGAACGATAGAGTGAATTCATTAAGAATTGAGTCTGCTGGAAGTGATATTTACAATAATGGTGAATGGGTTAACGTTCGTGCGGTGTGGGTGTTTCAGAAAGGGACTCAAACAGGCAAGTCTCGCAATTTTCCTTAATATCCTTGAAATGTTGCTAGTTTAATGAAATAGGTAACTGTTTATCTCTTTTCCATAGGAAAGCTCATGGTCGGGAAAAGAGATTTTAGCGAAGAAAAGAAAGCTGTGGGGTTATCGCTTGATCTCTACAACGCTGCATATCAAATTGGTGGAGTTTCCCCTTCATTTGATCCCGTGAAATGGCAAAACCTCTTGAATATAGTTCCCTATGTGGGTTGCATGAAAAATATTCTAATCAATAACTCCCCGTATGATCCCTTGTCTGGAAATTACTTCGGCGTTGAGTCACAATGTGGAGGAAAGGTACCTTAATCCAGCTGTTAGATTTGTAGCCTAAAGTAATTTTCTTGGAACCTACTAATTTTGACTGTTGATATGTTTAGGCAATTCATCTTACCAGTTTTGAAGGTGATGGATTTTCCGAGTTTGCATCACAACCGATGGGCAAATCCTTCAAGTTTGGATTCAGCTTCAAGACCCTTGCACCAACTGGTCTTTTACTGCTTTCAACAAGCGCAAAATCGGTTAGTTTACTGGAAGTCTGTTGTGTATGATAAAATATAGGTTACATAATGCACACAGAATATTTACCCTCTTTAGCTGGAGTCGCCTGATGAGCATTACTATGCGGTGTACTTAGAGAACGGCCAAATACGAGTACAGATTGGAATACCTTACGGTCCAGTTGATCTTATGGGCAATGAAACAAGATATGACGACGGGAAGTTTCATTCCATACGTTTTTTTAAGAAGAACCGTAGGATATTCTTGTATATTGATGATGATGAAGTAATGGACTCTAGACTTCCGAAACAAAACCCAAATGTTTTAGCCCCTTCCAACCGAGGATTATTTATAGGTGGAACAAATCTAGAGATACAAAAGAAATTTGCCGAAACTCCTTTACCAGTTACTAGGGGGTTTGCTGGATGCATTCGGAATTTTTATTTTGGAAATGAGTAAGCAAAACATCATACCTAATTCTACTATTTTCGATCTTTAATGTTACTCACTATATTCAGTTTTTCTAATAGTTTGTTTTGTCATAGACTTATGAACTTCAACTATCCAATTTCTCATCAAAACCAGAATCTTGGCCAGTGTCCGAAACATCATGAATACGACCCTTCTGTGGTCCCCACTCACTTCTTGTATCCGAATACGATTGGAACGGCAGGAATCAACAGATATGACGTATTTGGAAGAGTCTCAGAACAATCTTGTTCGGCTCATGAGCATGTAATTGAGCAAGAAGACCCACTGAAGGCTTTACAATTTGGAGACACCCCTAATTCATATGTGACAATGAATTTAGATGGAAGCAAAACCTTGAAACAAAGATTTAACGTCACGTTTCACTTTAGAACATTTTACCCCAATGGGTTGTTATTGCAGGGTTTGGTGAGTATACGGCTTAACAATCAGATACCATAACCTAAAGATAGTATGATTTTATGCATGATTAATATTTCAATAGTATTTAACTAATAGATTACATTGTTCTCACAGAAAAAGAAGGGAAATGGTGGACATTGCCTTATGTCTTACCTGAAGGATGGACAAATAATTGTGAAGTTGTACGGTGGAAGAACCCAGGGTACTCAGGAGTTAGTGTCACCGTTGTCCAGTCTGAATGACGGCAAATGGCATCAGGTTAGACAACTATTGCAGTGAAATCGTTTTATTCTATGCAAACTTTAACTGATCAAATAATTTAAATTTGGGGGTTTATGGATTTATTAGATTTCCATCGTAAAGGCAGAAGATAGAATGTTCCTTTATATTGACAATGCAAATCCATCTCAAACAAGGGTGCCGAAAATCAAAGCTGTGTCGAAGCTAAATTTAGGCGGAATACCTCCTGCTGATGGACATGATTGCTTAGAAAATTCGGTAAGATCCCTAACTACAATGCCACACGGTTGACCCGCCTGTAAGGGAAGAAGATTACATAGTGCCAATTTATTTCTACTCAGATTCACAAACCAGAGTATTTCAAGGGATGCCTTAAAAATTTAATCGTTAACTCCCATCATTTGAATCTTGATACAAATCATGCGGTTATAAACGATGTGAATCCTTGCTTTCGTAAAGTTGATGGAGGGACATTTTTCAGAGCTGGAAGTTATGCAATTTACAGTGAGTCTGCATACAACTTTTTCAAAGAATATTAGAAATATAAATGTAATTTAAAAAAAAACTCCTTATTCCACAGCCCATAACTTGACTTTGGGAAACATAATGGAACTGAAGTTGGATTTCAGAAGTGACTCTAGAAACGGAATGTTGCTGGCATATATCCCCAACAAATCATCGAAATATCCCTCATTCTCAATATTTTTGGAAAAGGGAAAGGTAGTTAGCGATAATTATCAGAACAGAAATCTATAAATATTTGAGAATTATGATCAGCCTAGTTAATGCAAGATTGGAATATCCTCTGCAGATTATAGCGAGGGAGACGTCTTCAAATGAAGAATTTTATGAAGCCATCTTTGAATTTGAAAACGAGCAAAGTTTCGTCTGTGATGGGCAGTGGCATTCAATTCGTGCAAATTATGAAAAAGGATCTATAACACTTCGAGTGGACAACTTAACGTCCATATTTGCTTTGGCTGAACCAACAAGACCCACTTACACAAATGGAAACTCTGTCGTTGGCTCATTATTCATTGGTGGTATTGAAGGTAATTTCGACAATCATCAGTTTCAAGCAAATAAATCAGGAAAAAGTCTTGCAAGATAATAAATACATACATTAAATGGTTTCAGAAGGTGCTAGTCGATTAACCAAGAAAATGCAGTTCCATGGCTGCATAAGAAATATTGAAGTGAACCAACAGCGCAAAGACTGGACTGATATGGCTTTACTCTCACACGTTTATCTCAACTCCTGCCCAGCGTAATTTGTGTTCCCAACTTGTTAGACTTTGAATAATTAATTTTATTATAAACTGTCGCTGCATCACAGCTAAGCCTTCGTCCTACTCGTAACTTAAATGAAAAATGTGCCGATCTGAGGATGTATTTTACTCAATTTTACTTTATGCAACTTAAACTGCCACTACATATTTTGTTTTGTCTCAGGTTGTATGGCATGTTAAGCAGTAAAATGTGTTACAATAATGGACTTCACTTAAAAAACAAAAAATATCAATCCTTTTGTAGTTTTATTTTTTTAAACTTTTAATTCCAAACGATATATAAACTAGGTACATAGTTTGATTTTAGACAAACTCAGCGACTGTTGGAAAACAATATTCATAGACAGTAGAGTATGAAATTAATGGTATTGCAATGGAAGACTTAATGAGATTGAGGGCTGAATATCGGACATCCGATGGGTAGCTTCAAAATTAATCTGGTGCTGCATCACCTAAATTTACCATCATGTTGAATTAACTGCAAAAAGTTTATTGGATCATACCAATCCTATGAAATCATAATACGTACCTGAACTGTGGTGAAGCATCACTGACTTATTCTTATCCATTTCTCGAGGTTTCTCGGGTAGTAAGTTAACATCGGGGTCGTACATTTGCAGTATAGACCACATCATAGAAACCGAAAGCCCTCGACGGACTCCAGCAAATCTCTTCTTTGTTGTATAAAAGCCCATCATTCGCATTTCATCTACTTTACGGAAATCTTTTCCGCTGTAAAACTCCACGGCAGGTCTCACGAAGATGACGCGTCTATCCATTTTCCTCAACAGTTGGACGTACTTTCTAGCCGCAATGTAGTTGAGCTGCTCCCAGAATGCAAATCTGGTTGGTATCGTTGGCCAGGAGGTTACAGGCATTAGGCATTGCAGTAAACATTTTATTCCAGAGCACTCGTATCCGATATTGAACAGCGGAATCCCATTTTGATCCCCGATGTCTACTGCTATAACATATTTAACTCCGGCCCCACGTAAATGATTCCCTGGTAATATTTCTGAATATCCACCATCCATTAACAAGTGACTGTCTCGATGATTTACTAAAGGAGGAAATATCATGGTTAGGGTCATAGAAGCCCTGACGTAGAACCACAATATACCATTTCGATGAACTCGAGAATGTGAGCCTGTTATGTCTGTGGTAACGCAGAAGTATGGCACCCATACATCTTCAATACGGGCATCGTTGAATGAGTTTTGAACGAATTCGTCGAAAGATCGGCCTCGAAAAATGGATGAGTACGGGATAGTAATATCGCTCATGTATTTTGAGGGCTTTTCGAGTTCCTTGAACAATTTTCGTACACGTTT
>JAQFZA010000560.1:0-17099 GCA_034695115.1 Desoria olivacea | reverse complement strand
TCCATATTGGATTGATTTTAATTCCATCTTTGGTGTTCATCGTGTCCTTATGCCAGCGAATCCATAGACTTTCTTTGTATTTGTACATTGGTTAAATTACAAGAGGAAATGAGGATCTTATTCCACATTTTAAGCAATTAAAAATCCAATGCGTTAAAATGTATCATTATTATATGTATGTGATGAAATTTGTCCGTTATTATTTGTAAACATAAGGATATTAAAGATCTGATTCTGATCATATGAAATATAGAATGGTTTTAGAATTAAGCAAAAGAGTAAATTGAATCAGAGTTGCCTACTTGCCCATGAGGGCAATACAGTTAGGTCAATGGCCAATTCTTCTCTGATATCATAAATGCTTTGTAATATTTAATCATATGCTTCCATTCTTCCTCGTTTAGCATTTAGCATGCATCCGTAACTTTAGAATCTAGTATCCTCATCTCATCTCCCCACGGTTAGTAACGTGCTGTTTGGATGTTTGTATTTAGATACAAATCTCTAGGAGATTCTATGCACAGCTTGTACAAATAAACTAGATGTGTAATGCAGTCACTGGTGATGTGCATACCTTGTATGTATGTACTTACAAATCATTATGTAGAATTTGGTCAGCTAGAACTTGATTTCAGTTGACTACATTTAAGTTCACTTCGTTAGCCAATCATGGTAGCACTAAATACACACTTTTACGAGTGGACTTATCGAAATCCTGTCCTCATACATTTCTGAGAACTTATTTCAAAGTCAGGACACAGGAGGCACTTAATTTCTTTGTATTGATATTCTTATCAGCTTGATTGTCAAAGAGTTACAATAAATTAACTCAAATTTTTCAATTCAAAAACAAATAATGAAACTGAGAGGATGGGATTACAGAATTTCAATACATAAGTCAAATTAATC
Source organism: Desoria olivacea (assembly GCA_034695115.1). Classification (NCBI taxonomy): domain Eukaryota; kingdom Metazoa; phylum Arthropoda; class Collembola; order Entomobryomorpha; family Isotomidae; genus Desoria; species Desoria olivacea. The sequence continues at coordinate 16,190 of JAQFZA010000560.1, read as the reverse complement.
ATATTGCTTGTTGTTATTACGCACAAAATTAGTAAATAATGCTTCAAGCTCTGAAGATGTTTACAAAGATAGCTCCTAATAATATTACCAAATAATTAAAACGTAATTGCATCTCGTAACCCAAAAAAACCTCATAATTAAAACTCGTAATTAAAAAACCTACCTACATTACAAAAAACAATCAGATTACACTTACCTGCTGATCCCAATTAATTAGGAACTTTGCAAAAAGTTATCTCACCACCAAAGTTATTGAATTAAGCAACATCAACTACTTCTTGCACACCTTTGTATCATATCTTCTTCCTAGTACAAGAATTTGGTTTGGAAGCCCATTGCTCTAATTTTAATCATAACTCCTTGGAGGTTCTAGGGCCATTTAATGTCTAATTGAAATTACACAAAAGAAGCTACCTTGATCTTGTAGACGTTATTTTTTAGTATAAACTCTGCTTTTAGTTATAATGATTTAGGGATGCAGACAGTCAGACAGATGTATCGGATTGGATTGGCAGAGTCAACCCTTTCCATACACCAAATGGCAAGTAGGCTGATGATCTGATTCGAATCTTTCATTTCTTCTCTTCTGCCTTAAAACACTAGAAATACTTAAATAAACCGTTTACTTAAAAAAAACAGTCAAAACGACGTTCCTTTTTCAAAGGATTACGGATAAATGCTCAATTGTTATTTCCATAAGAATAGGGTGCACAAAAAATGCCAGATGGATGTAGACAGTAGGCGTGTGGATGCAGTTCTTACGGGGATTTCCTACTTAGATTTGATCTCACTTGTTTAGTAATGCCCAAAAAAAACAGTGAATGCGAATTTGAGACCAAAGTCTTTGTTTGCAGTTGCACCCTAGAAAGGGATAATTTACTTTCAGGTAATCACATTCACAATTAGCAATCAGACAGCCCTTTTTAGGCCTAATAGGATTAGTAAGTTGAAGTAGGTTTCTTCCATTAAACTGTACTAAATGGAGGGTATTTGTTTCCTCCGAAAACGAATTTAAAGTCACAAATTGGTTGGTAAACTGATAGGTTGATATGATAAGTGCATGGTTAATTTAGGTTTAGTTGCAATGGATTTTGGCTTGGATCTGTTCATATACTAATTTGACTCTGGTTTTGTGCAATGCTTATGTTAGGGTGGGTTTGATACGTAAATGTCTCATATATTTATGAATGTTTTGGTCTTAATTTATTCGTTGAATGCTACAAGTCCAATATAAAAGTTGGAACTCTAAGATTGGATGTTGTGATTAGTAAATGAGGCTGCTTTTTTAAATCTTTTTAAATGACAGCAAAAATGAATGTAGGTTACTTATCTGTAGTTGATAATGTCTTTAAAAAAAATAATATGCAATGTTTTCCAACCCTCAACCGGCGATGACCTACCATAAGGTTTTGCATACTTACGTATACTACAGACTTACATGACAACAATCAATACAGTCTGAGTCGTTTAATCTTAGAAGCCATCTGGAATCCTTTCGAATGTTGATGATCCTGAATTCCTAGCAAATACGAGGCATTCCTTGGCACATCCTTCTTATATGTAGATGTACATGAAAAGTTAACTAAATTGCAAATCAACTTCCAAACTGGTAGTAAAAATGCAATTACAATCATCATGTATCAACAAGCCTCATCTTGTGTCCCGATAACCGCCCAATTTCCTAAAGTACTTCAGAAAAGTCTTTAAGGAGACATGAAGACAATGAGCAATGAAATCCTTCCGTTGCACTTTAATTGCATTTGGATATCAATAACCGACATGCAAAAATTCATCCGAGATAAAAATTCGACAATACCTTGCCCGGCCTACCCCACCTAGCCAAGCTACCTTGACGGAATAAGTATTACAGATTGAGATAAATAATGATTTCGAGGATTAAGGATGATTATTACGAGTGTATGCGTTTATGAGGAATAGCTGGTTGAGTGCCAAATCTGTACTTGCATCATCTTCCACAACATCAACATCATCATCAACCTTCTTTCCTTGGGCTTTGGGCTCTACGCAATTTTCAAAGACGAGAAAAATCAGTTCTCTACAAGAGCCTTGTGTTGCATGCCAATTCACATGATGGAATTTGACACACTAGAAAAGCCCATGTAAAGTCCCACTCGAGTAGTATGTAGGTAATGTAAGTTACTACGGATGTACGTTTGTAAGTTGGTAAATATGTATGGGTGTTCCACTAAATCCTTAGGTGATGACAATATTTGGCCTATAGTATGATGTGGTTTTAAAGTTACATTTCTTATCTGTATATCTGCGAATAAGAATTGCAATAACAATTCCAATTTGTCTCAATCTCAACGAGAATTGTAATGCATGAGTGGAGACTATCTGTATTGGGATTTGTATCTAACTTTTTTTTGTACAGCATGGATATAGTTACATTTCTGATCCGTATTGATAGTCAGGCTTATGCATATGGATATATGCAAAGTGTCATTGAAGTCACCGATAGGAATCGGGAACTTAATTAGGTTTGTGGTTTGTGCCTGCTAGCTTGGTCACCTAGAAATTCTGTAAATTCTTTCTGTCATCTCATGTCATGTCACAGAGCCGTCCAAACTCATCCAATGATGTTGATTGATTACCATCTAGACTTTTAGACAACATCTAGAATCTAGAATGTCACTGCAAGGTAGTGCCAACCCATATGCATATTGATGCTAGTCAACATCAACATTCTACTTCATGAACATATGTGTGTAGGGAGATGGACTAACTAGCAGTATGCAAATGTACTAGGTAAAAAAAATAGAGCCAGAGTTTCTGCTAAGTACGCGAGAAGTATCATCGGCAGTGGACGGTCGGCACGATTTACAACCGCCTTGACCATCTACCACTGCCAATATCATGATTAATCGATGATGATCAATCAATTCGTAAAGTCTAGTAATCATCCATGTGTTTTCGTCACCCATGAAGATGAAGATCGTGATGATGGAGGAGCAGGGCTATTCCATGCGATTTTTCCTAATCGTTAATTCATGACGAGTAGAGCAAGCAATAGCCGTATTCTAGGCTTGGAGGTTGATGTGTTGCAAATTTATGGCATTTATAATGTATCCTTTATGAATCTTTTTGCTGTAAACACTGAGCTTCATGTGTATTGCATTGTAAGAAAATAGGCAAAGTAATCAGTAAATGCTAAACGAAGTTTGGAATTTGTGGTCCCGAAATTAGATTGTTTTTTTTTCATTACATTTAAATACATTCCTAAGAACAGTTCTCAGACGCTAAAATTACTTAAAAGAGGAAATAAGTGGCCACAACATTGGAATTTTTTTCGCAGTTATGAGAAATCAGAATTTACATTTAAAAGCTTTAAAATACTTATAATTCGTTTCTGTTGAAGTCAGTAAGCGAATAGGACAAGTACATTCCAACATTCTACGTGATTCGTAATGGTTCTTGAGTGGATTGAGGGGTTGAAGGATGAGTTGGAAAGGATGGGATTTTATGTAATTGTAAATGTCAATGGACATAGGGTTCTGAGTATAACTGTTTTCTATTTTTCATACAAAGTCAAAAGTAGAATAAAGATTTTTTTACTAAATGGAATTTTATGTAAAACCTGCAAATTTCCTCTTGCCTCTTGAACTGTACTCTGCACCTCTTCAGTCAGAGAGCACACAATACGACCTCAGTGTATGCTGAAATATAATTTGGCTTGAATTATATTGAATCTGTGAATTTTCTGCTGTAGATTTTAACTCATATTCTATAGCATAGTATGTAATGTGTAGTATAAAATCCTTTTACTATTCAGTAAAATAACAGTTCTGTACACGTAATATTTGAAAATGTGTTCTGCATTAAGTTTTTAGCATAAGGATCGTAGATATTTTTATAGTCATTCATTAAAAAGTGTAGTTTCACAGGGAGTTCAGTGTGTAAATTAGGGGCGTTGATGTTAATGGAGTTCATTCTGACACTCACAAGGCCGTGAAAAATAGGATTATGAAGCAAAGAGTCTAAAATCAGGTAGAAGGATGAGTCTTGAAGTCTTTACGTAATTCTCTTATTTACTTTAGTCGAGGCTATTAATCTATTAACTAAAACCTACTTGTTAGCTTATTACATTACCATGTCACGTTTATCAGACTATGAAGGCGAGCATGTCATCCGTATTTGCTCCTTGGAATATTTTCAAAAGTTACAGCCTATTGGGCTTTAAAAACATAAGCCCCGGAATAGGCTTTGCAGAGCATAGTTTTTAAATTGTAAATCCTTTTTCAGGAAAATTGCTACTGTTGTAATTACCCTCTTCGTTATTTGTTCTGTTGGGTTGGGTTTGATTAGTAATTATCATTTATTATTGTTATGGGCTTAAATTCTGTAGTATGCAATCTACGGTAATGATAATGATATGGCATTTATAAGCCGAGAGATTATTAATTACGCATTAATTATTAATTAGCTTATACAGAGACGTGTTGTAGAGGATGAGAGTTTGGGTTTTCAAATCAAAGGCTTAAAGATCATCAAGTAATTGTGAATTTAATTGAGTTGTTGTGCGTACACAGAAAAGCTTTCTCCACTGCAGGAATACAATGACTTAATTACCTTAGGAGATGTTTGGATCATTATGTTAAGTTTGAGGAGTACAATGAGGGTTGACGGTGATGGTTTTAATTTTAATGGTAAGGTAACTTTTGTAAATGACTTCCAATGTAACAACAATTGAGTGACATCACATTCACATCGGATAATAGGCTGAGGAGATTTAGGAGGCTTTAGGAAGTTTCAACTTTAGTACTCCAAGTGTAATTCATGAATACAAATACGCCAAAAGGATGTTGTCACTTGAGAAGCCGGAAGATGAATACAAATACTGAAATCTCCATTTCCTAGTAGACCTTATGGGAAATACGTCCGTATTTAAATACAGAGAGCTAAGCATGCAAGTATGTATGTGCCAGACATATTCATTAGGAGTTTAGTGTTAATTTAACTAAGGCTAATGTACAACGGGACATTTGATGATTGTTTTGTTGTAACTCTCCACAAGCCTGAATAGTTCAGAAGTCGTAAGTCAAGGAACTTGGAGGCTATAGAGCTTCAAATCATTCAAGCTTTGAAAGTTAAGAAAGCATATTTGGTCCTTGTGTGCACGTTGATGTTGGTTCGTTGGATGTGCAGTTGGGCAAAAGTCAACAAGGATAATTACTGGTGTCTCTAACACAACTGTCACAATGTGGATAGGATGACATGTGGCTTTCTGAAAGGATTTCGATTTTTTGAAATCCAGACGACTAGAAAACTCTCAGAGAATGTGAAATGTAGAATTCTGAGAACTTTTGATGATTTTTGGATGATTTGGCGATAATCGCTTTAGAGTTTGAAAGAAATCCGAACAACTCTCCTGTAAGATCTATAGCTATTTTAAACACGTAATAACTCTGTGGCAAACAGTTTCTTTCTTTGTGGCTTTTTAATGCAAATAATATTTCAAGAACTTATTATCCTATAAGCAGTGGTGGTGTATATGTATACTCATTTCCATTATGTATGCGTTTCTTGTCTCCATAACAGGTAACATTAGGATCTGTATCGTATCGTCCTGTAATAGGCCTTGGCTGCCTCTTTTCTAGTTTCTAGTGTTCTTTTAGAAATATGATTGCACTTTTTGTGTATAGAATGGTTGGAATTTGTTGAAGCCATAGATACGGTTGGATTTTATGTAAACAACAATGATATCATTTTTTTATTTAAAATGTTATTAGTCTTTGTAAGGTGCGAAGGGATCATGCATAAATTATGTAACCCGTCCTAAACAGCTTTAGTTGATTTCGTATGGTTTTATGGTCGTGGAACGGAAGCTTAAAATGTTATAAGCTTAAAGTGTAATGGTCAAAAGTGTGTTTTTTCTTGGGATACGAGATTTATGAGAGATCTCTCAGCATCAAAGAATATTAACTTGAAACTTGTATGAAATTGCAGAAATCCTGAAATTATTTGATGGTGGATAGATAGATTTCATATTTAAAGTAAATAATAGCATTTGCTTACTAACCACTTCGTCATAGGAGATGACTATAGGGAGGGAGAGGAACTGAAGGAGACGCTTGTGTAAAGTTGTTGGGCTGTAAGGCAAGGTTTATTTTTAAACTTGCCAATTATCACTTGATTCACAGATTTCTCTTTTTAGACAACCATTTTGTTATTATCTGCCTTTGGATTTGGATTTGGATATTATAGGATTTGTTTGTTTGTTTTTTTTATTAAGAAGATGCACCGCAAGAACTGGAATAAGCCCCTCAAGTAATTCCATATCATCTTTATCCCTACAATTTTTAAATGACTTATGCTACACTGTTAATATGAACTCAAATTTAAGTCGTTCAAAATCCAACAGCGTTTTTATCTCATTGGGGGTGGTTCAATGTTTAAGGGGAGTTTCTTTGCCTTAATTTTTTTGTAAATAATTTTATTACGACGTTTTTTTACAAATGTTTATTACAACTTTCGATGTCGATCTCTTTGAACTTAGGATAATGATGGTTGATGTTGGATAGATCATTGTTTTCAGCTTTATTACGGGCTAATAAAATTTTGGGCATTGGTGAAAGGTGAAAGGCTAGGTTTGTTTCTTCTGAAGTTGTAAAAAAAAATTCTTTTTTGCGGTATTTTTTCAAGAATTAGGACTTCAAAATGGAAGAAGTCTTTAATCTTCTTCTAAAGGTTCATCCATGATGACCAGTGGTAATTTAAGATTTGTCATATTGATTTAAATCTCTTTGGTAAGAAATTTTGATGACCTGCAGGGGCTAGGTTGAACATTTAATAAGTTTAGCTAGCAAAAGGGTGTGGTCGGATCAAAGTCCCAGTGGCTCTTTATGGAGGGGCTTCAGTTCATCTGCATTTCAACTTGAGGGGGATGAAGTTCCACATGTGCCACATATAAGCTCAATTAGATGATTAGTTTCTAGAATTTCTACATTTCAAATTATTTGTGAGTGAAATTTGGTTTATAAATTTGTAAAAGAAGATTTTTTTCTCATACATTATTACCGAAACAGAATATTCTCTTTTGCGTAATTTTAGATTTATACACAAACATGAAGCTATAGGTATATCAATTATGTATTTGGCTTGCCTCATACCTTTGAAAATTGTTACTGGTACAAGAATGCCGAAAATGCCATAAGGCAACTTTCCTTAATCTGCAAGAGTACAACTGCGTGATCTAATACCACAAATTCCGCCTTTCTGGATGACACGAATGTTTTCGCACTTTTTTGCACCAATCTTGCAAATTGTTCATCTTCTCGTGTTGTTCTGTTGTATAATTAATCGTCCTGATTGTGGTGTGCAGAAGTGTCGGCGTCTAAAAGCCCAACTGCCCAACTAGTTAATAAACCACTTGGCACTTTATTATCTGTTTAATGAGAGAATGTGGATTCCTACATTTCAAGTTGCCCTTTCTGAGGCTGTTCATTTGGAATTAGGAAAGGGAAATTTATGCCAACTTCTTTCCCACATTTAGATTTAATGTTTTTGCCAATTTAAATAAAATACGAATGGAATGCATTGCAATGTCGCATGATTATTAATCCCTGACAAGACTGACATAATTTATTATGTCTTTAAAATCAGGCAGATTTGCTCGTTTTACAATTCCATTCCAATTGTAGTACATTACAGATATGTACACAGTTGATTGATTTAGCTCAAGATGTTTACATTTTCATTAGATTGGAAGGTTGGTCCACTTTGAGCTGGTTGACTAAGGAACCTATTAGTCTTGCGGTTTCTCAATAGATCATCAACCTTAAACTATAAAAACAAATAGATGTGAACTCTCTTTGTATTTTTATTTGCTCAAAGTTGCGTAAAGTTCCTCCAATGTCTATATTTACATGTTGACGGAATGCTGCTTGTTGCATAATTTCATTTTAATATTTCCAATCTCGTTCAATGGGACTAGTGACCACACGACATTAGGCCACTACCATAAATTACAGGGCTAGGGAAACAACATACAACGTATGCCGTTTATTCCGAACCTGGAAACGAAACTGACAGTTTAGAACACCTCTACTACAACATATATGAATTTGCAAATCTTCACCTCCGAGTTCAGCTCGTATCTACAATTCGTCTATGATGAAAATCTTATGGCAAATGGCAAACAGCTCCTTTTGGATATATTCCTCCCAAAATCGGTTCATTGGCTAACAATGCTTATGCAAATGCTTAAACAAAGCATTTGCAAACGGTAATTTCACACAGAAATGCACTGTTAAGTCTTAAAATATTTAAATGTTTCTAAATCGGACGGCTTGAAGGACAGTCGTTTCGTGGCAATGCTTGCACAAACTTCAAATGTTACTAAGCTGCAAGTCTGCAATATAATTGGCTACAAACATAGGCAATGTCAGTAGGCAGAATTAGTCAAACCAGTTATTAATGCAAATGTCAAGGAATTATTGATTTTAAATGTGAAGTCTACATGAAATTGCCACATTCTGAAAAGAACAAGAAAGTTATTTCTTATTGTTTAAGCGTTAGGAATAAAAACGGTGTCCACTACCATAATATTTCCAAACCACCTACAGCTACAGACTACAACAAGTGATTACAGCCTACGTAATAATAATTTGTGTTACTAGATCAATCAATTTGGTGAGGAAAATCAACAAAAATTGGTTGAGTTAGTCAATCAAAGGAAACGAAATTCAATGGGCTGGGTCTCCTGGCTCTGAGTTCTGAACTCTACTTGGAATTGCAATGATGATCTCATGTGTGATGTGTGGAATGCTTAACTTGACTTGACCCAGTCTTGTCATTTTCAGTCAGGGAAAGCCGGATTATTAACTTTCGATTAAATTAATTCATTAACATTTTAACAAGCGACAGTTAGGAATTTGGGACTTAAATTTCAGAAAAAACAATACCCCACGCCTAATTCATAATTGGGAAGTGAATTCCTTTCCAGATTTACGACACTCCTTTGCAATCATAGGGCAAAGGTTGTGTTTGGGGAATTTTGTAAACTACAACGTACGGCTTGTTCAATGACCGCAGTGCATATTGAGTTGAAAGTAAACATATAAGTAAATATTATAGCAGAATGGAAGTGGTGAACAAATAGCCGTAGGGAAGTCATATAGATATAGCATGTTTTTTATTTAAAAGAAATAGCAAACAATCCTGCAGAATCTAGACACCTAAACTCTAGACAGCATGTCTGCACTTCAGTATTTGCAATATTATGGCAAGTTCACAATTATCAAAGGCCATTATAGGAAATAGGATAATAACATATGAGAAATAAATCGTGGATTTGTATGAATTAAATTAGTTTTCACTTTTTATTACAATATTCTCACACATTCAAAGACTCAGCGTCTAGCACTCTGTAGCCCTATGGCTATAGGACATTTTGGATCATCCATACAAATCAGTGTGGGATTATTTCATATTTTTACGGCAACTATCCTATGGAATACATACCCTAAATGCCTTCAGTACTTTAAACCTATAGTTTCTGGGAGCCTTCAAAAACATTACAAACAAGGCTCAACTTTGTTGGTGGATCCCCCTGCAGTTTTAAAGGATGGCTTGGCTTGCCCCCGGCTTTGTTTTAAAATTCATAAATACGAAGCCTGAATTCGCAGTGTGTGTCTTCCGCAAATTTAAATATGATTACATTATGCAGATTCAGTGCAGTTGGGACTTTAGGATTTGTTAATGTCACCCCTGCTGGTTTACGAGAAATTTAGATTCTGCACTCCATTGTATTTGCCTAAAGACTGAAGGATCGTGGATGAGTCAGTCGAATCGAGATGTTGAAGATGGAGATTCAGAATTGTACATTTGAACATTTTGTGAACAACGTGGGCTGGCGGAGGAAAGACTGAAACACTTTGTTGATATTTCTAAATACTACTGACTGCATATTAAAAATCCTATTGTTTAGACTTATGAGTTACAAGTAGGTACAGATGATTCAGTCCTGAATATTGAATATTAAATGCTTGTATGTATGTTTGCAAGTCCGGCTGCTGTTTATGTTTTGGATGTGTGGATGAGTGTGAAAGTTTCTAATTTATTATTTGAGGCAGGACACAGGATGAGGTTGTGCAAGTCCGTAAATGTTTTAATGTTCTCAGTAAAGCTAGTAAGCCACTTGTTCACAGCACTTGTAGTACAGTATTTGTAGTTTAAATATATAAAGGTGAGATTTTTGACGTGGGTTAAGACACACACTTTCGACTTACGCATTTACAAACTACACAACATGCATACCCAATAGGATTGTATAGGTTTAAACCGTTTTGCCTTAGATTATGCACACAAAAAATTGGACGTTGGAATTTTGAGTATCCGGCTGATTGCGACAATTGATTCTTCCTCCCACACAGTTGATCATTATGTGTCAACTTCTTGCCATTCTTATCCCAAGATTTCGCAAGAGTTGGAAAATCCTTTATGTTTCTTCTCAAGATTTTGTGAAATCATTTTTTGGAGTTCATTGTCAATTAAATTTGGTTTTGCAACTTTAGTGGATTTTTTATTATTTTAATGAGTTTTCCTTGCAAATTTTCAAGACAAAATTTCCGATCTAGATTTCCCCTCTTTGTTGATTTTTTAAGGAATGAGATTGTGGTTTGCCTCTGTTGTTGTCTACATTTGTAAATTCACATTTTGAATTCGCATGCATGATCTTCAAGTCAGAATTTGGTTGGTGGGAAAGGTAGGGCTGATTTATATCCTTGCGTATTAAGTTAATGAGAATACAATATGCTTGGGTAAGTCATTGTCATGATTCATGACAGTTTCAGATTTCACTACTTTTTCTATGATTTATTGGCTGACGGCGATCTGAATTTGTGGTCTGGTCATCACATCATCGTGTTCTTCATGTTGTACTAAAGTAATAATGCATGTGTGTGTGCACATTTTGAGAAGTTTGCCACAATTCTGTCAGCACAACTCATTGTTAGTCTTGTTGGGTAAAACACCTCAAAGGAAGCCTGTAGCTAAAACAAATGTAAAAGGTCCTCATGCCAAAATGCCAAATGCATTAAATTTTGATGAACTTACTTCAAGCAAGAGTCCATTGACACATTGTCGTCATCTTCTATTCCGTGCAATAACAGTGTCACCTGTTTGCATATGTACTGTCTTCCGTTTAGCAGTCACTTCGTTGCTCGAAGTACATAATATAGAGATGATGATACGGACAAAAGGGCTTTAGCTAGAACTATTAATTCAGAGCTTCAGTTGTTATTTATTTATTGACTTAGTGGATGCAGTTCCCACAATTCAATCAAATTCAATGTTAGCAATTGTGAGATTAGGATTTATGACGACGACTGTGAGAGAGTCCATTTAGTTATAGACAAACTGTGAGTGTAAATATAGTAAGTTATACCGTCCCTATTGCTCCTGCAAGTCGGCACGGGCATACAGAATTGTAAAATACTGGCCTCAATACATTTCCCTATAAGAATAGAAATCTTGAGTAATTGATGAGACTTTTTTATGTTCTGTGTGACAGGCGACTTTATGCCTGCTGCTGGGATAGTAAACACCTTTTGTGTGCATTGCATCTTTTAACATTTGGTCTGGATTTGGATGCAGGACACGAGGGACGATTAGTATTCCCTATTGGGTATTGACATTCAATTTCCAATTTACGGACCAGAATAATTCCTTCTTTATAACCCACATTGTTCAATATGTCACTATCCATTTCAACCATCAAAACTGTTGTGTTTTTTTGTTGCCCGCTGATCACAAATTTGTGTTACAGAGATTCGGGATATATTTATATTTAAAATAAAACTAGCTTCAATAGCAATTGTTTACTTTGCAAAGATACGTACTGCATCTGCCTCTCCAAATAAAAAAATCTCGTCTGCCTCCATGCTACCTGCAGGATGGAGGATGAATGGGGATTGAAAATGCATAGAAAGTTATTTGATTTTCCATTAATGATCATAATAACTTAATGACACTTCAATTTCTTACGGAGTGTAAAAAGAGAGAAAAAAAGTTAATTGCTTTCTAATCAAACAGTCATTTCAATTTTCATTTTAAATGTCTAGCATCCAAAAGTCGACGGAGTTCCATTTCCAAAGGAATCACTGCTAAGTTGAAGTGATACGTACTCAAGCCCAGTTGCAGGAAAAAAAACAGCTCGTAATCATCTCATCTCATTTCACCATCAACACCAACACTAACTTCTTCAACAACCATTTCTTACCATTGTCATAATGATTAGACGGCGGATTCACAGCTTGAAATTTAACTCTAATGTGATTACCTTAGAATTGGACTCCTTGCTTGTTTATTTTGAGTTTTTGCACAAATTCCTTAATGCATTCTGAATGCAAAATAGATGTAACAAATGAGGAAGGAGTGAAATGAGTCAACAAAACGAAACACTTTATCCTCAACCCCGTAAATGCCGTAAATCATCATAAATTGTAAAGAAATGAAAGGGAATTTCCTTTTCGGCAGTTCGACTTCTTGAATTCTTTAAAGGAAATTATATTTCGGAATATAAATCCTCGTCATTTTAAACTAGAGCTGAAAGTGAATAATAACATGAAGATAATTCGTAACTTTAAATCCTTTCGTTTCAGACTCCTTAGTTTGGAAACGGGAGTTTAAAAAAAATACTTTTTTGCCTATTGTTTTGTTTTGCAGGAGCATCCCTATTTTTTAGGGCTTGATCCGTTCAGATTAATTTTTGCCCGTAACTTTGAAGTATAGCGTATAGCTATGCTCTAGTATAAGCGGCTGGGGTAAAAAAAACTATTATGTAGTTAGCAAATGAGAGGTGAGATTAAGAGAGGAATGTTCAGCTACTTACTTCTCTGATTCTAGGATATGCTCCAACGCTCTGGCAGCTGTTGGTTTACTTCATTACCGGTGGGGATTTTTTGTAGTTTCGTATATAGTTTGAATCTGCGTGAAGATCATTGACTTTTTTGCATGATTCAGTTGGGAATTTAAATACTAAGCAGGGGAGAAGGATGTGTCATAATAATATTCCTTATACATATCGGTTGTTTGAGTTAGTAGGTCAATTAGTTAGCAGCTCATCAACTCATCAATTGATGCAAAATACGATACGGAAATCCGGAAGGTAGGATGAGATGATGACACTCAAAAGTGTCAGTGACTACTAATCAGACCTGCTAAATAATTTCATAGATTCGTGCATTCCACATCGATTCTAAATTAACAAATTTCTAGCCAAATCCATTGGCCTCTGCTTATATGCGATAAATAAATAACGGCTCAAATCGTAGCTAGCAGGTAGAGGATAAAATTGTTGTATGTATTTGAGCACTTTTATTAAAAGTCTCCGCAAAAAACCGTAATTGCAGTTGTACAATTCCCCATGCCTAGCAATGGGTAATTCCACACGTTGAAATGTCTGCTACTTCAGCTGAAGGACTCTCAAAACCTTCACATAAGAGTCAGAGTTGGTTGAGCATTAAGATTTAAAGTAAATCTAGCAAAGCCGACCAATCCAGTTAAAATCCTAATATATGTTTACACACGATGGTTGGTGTTATAGAATTTGGAGTCAACAAATTCCACCTAATTCTGATTAAATTCCCGTTCGGCCAAACAAGCTCTTTTGTGAGGAGCTGTCAAAGTAGGAATTGTCACTTGACTTTCTGAAAAATAATTCCCTCCGGTCTGCGGTCATCTTTCATGCTGGCTTCAGGATGACCATCCTCCTCTTAAATTCTTTACCTTCTTTCTATGTACAAGTCAATCGGTAAACATTCGTTTTGAATCCCAACTTTTCGTCATCACATGCTCTTTTGTTCAGCCGTTTGGTTTAAAAACAGTCCCATGAATAAAACAATATAATAACCTTGAGAACAAAAAGATCCCGTAACCCAAATCCCTCAGAGCACGAAGAGGACTCTTAAAGTAAATCCTCAGCTTGTATGACAATTTACTTTACACAATTTTCTTTTATTTTGGTGCAGGGATGCACGAGCCTGTATAATAATATTATATTATAAACATAAACCCAAATCCCTCTCCTTGGATTCCTTATGTAACGGTTCCCAGTCACCTGCTGTACCATGATGAGTAGTAGAATGATGTACACACGGAACAGTCTGCCCTAGCATAATAGTTCGAAAACCTTGCGAAAAGTAAACGAAACCTAAAACCCTTTGATCAAGATCCGTAGGATTAGGAATAATGAATTATGATGTCGCAGTCTACCAGACCTATCTACTCCTTTGTCATAGTCAGGTCAGTTACTCCCAATCCATGGCTTATGAAGGTCACCCGCTCATAAAGATAGAAATATTTTTAGCCCCCTTCGTGACTGCGTTTTCGCGAATAGGATTATGCATGTGGTGTGTACTAAGATAAGCTCATCAATGGGCAAAATCCTAAATACGTAAATAAGATACGATAAATGGGCTTTATTTCGATACTTCAGAAAGTTTTCCATGCATGGAGTTAATCTCATAATTCATGATATAATATTTACATGCAATGCAGATGTGAGGAAGACTAACCAGCAGTAATCTTACATCTTGGGTAGTCTCAATTTTGCATAAAAATCTCTAGCCCACAGTACAGAATAAAGACAGGAATTAGGAAGATCTTTCTAACAAGTGCAATCAATCGTCTAGATGTGTTGGTACTGCACACCTTTTTTTTTAGAACTGAGCTGCCTCAGGAACTCACAATCAGCGTATGTATAATATGTGCTGTATTTACTTTAATAAATTTGATGTTCGTGGTGAATATGATAATGATAACAATGACATGATGAGGATAATAATAATGGTTAGTAGGATAATACTAAAGTTAGGGTATAGTAGTGTGGTGGCTGGTTTTTTTTACCGCATGCAGTCCATACTAATTAATCAAGAGTACAGAATTTTCAAAAACTACATGGGCTGTGTGATTTCTTATACTGAATTACACAATAATATGATAGGGTGGTAATATTAGGTGCATGGTGTAGGATGTTATGCTGTGTAGGAAATGCAGTCAGTTGCATCAAGGTAGGATTGTAATTCCAGGTGTGCATCTTCCTAACTGTTTTTCGTTCTGCAAAGGTGCACGTGGGGTTTGTTTCGTAGTTTCTAGGCTGGTGGATGCAATGTTCAAATTTATAAACTTTGCAGAATGTCTTTAATACATTCTTGTTTACTTTATTCATCTCAACTCCTTCATAATGACTTGAGCGATCGTTATATCTGTAAGTCATTTTGAAAATGTGTATTTTATATCTGATGATCTGGGACATCCATTCGTACTACTGTCCTTTTTTAATGGAAGACCAAAGGTTATACGGATTTCAAATTCATATTTTGGATATAAACTTGAATACAAATCGTCATGATAACCCACTAAGAAATTAAAGGAAGAAAAGTCCATATAAAAAAAATTTATAGCAATAATGTTGTTTTGAACCACTTCAAATGACTTAATCTCGACAATTGTACAGTGTAAAAATATCTCTAGAATATCATCTGTCAGCTGTGGAGGATAAGTAAAAATTCGGAAGTCGACGACTTGAATATTTTAAATGGAACTAAGGCCTTGGAAAATGTAATTCGTGATGGGATTTTGGATGGATGGTTTTGCGCTGCTGAAATTATTATGTTATCCCTGTAGAATGTAAGGACTAGGATTTTTTTCAGCTTTCATTTCATTTCATAAACTCTCACAAGTTATTAGAAACCACTAATTGCTCCAATGTTTAAAGATCATGTTAGAGTAGCGAAGAATTTTTTTAAAATTCGTAATAAAAGTATTCATTTACTTAGAATGCCCATTGTACTTTGTCTACATGCTTGGAAAACGTATGTATAAGTATTTATCCACAGGTTTATTAATTCCTGAGTACGATGTGTTATATTGAAGGCGTTAATCAGAGGTTTTACATGAATCTGCCTTATCACCTCTCCCATTAAATGTTGATAAGAGGTGCGAATTTTTTTTTCTCAAAAAACTTGAATTTCACAAAAGTTGATCTTTGATCAGGAAACGGTATTATAAAGCGTTAAACGCCTCTATGATTTTTAAACATGAAGCATCAATCGTAACGGAGGCTTTGTATGTATGTTGGTATTATTCATGTAAGGGGGTGTCCGGTAAGTAAAAAGACAAAATTCACATCGCTGTAACTTTTGAACCAAGAAACGGATTTTCATTAA
>JAQFZA010000559.1:0-17140 GCA_034695115.1 Desoria olivacea | reverse complement strand
AACAAAAAATTCAGCCAATCAAAAAATCGGATTGACCCCGTTACATGAACATGACATGAACTATGGATCCGGCTTAACATACAAAAAACCGAATAAACTCCTACCTTGAAAAGGATATCCCGCAAAGCATGGTCGCATCATCGCCATATTCGTCACTGTCATATCAGGCGTCTCCAGGTTGACTTCTTAATCCCGGCAGAAGCCAAACTCCTTTGGATTAAACAGCTAAACTTATCCAATCTGCTACTAAAAATATTAAACTCCTAACTCACTTCCGTTAATCACAAATTAAACCTCCTTGTAGACTTCTCAAGCTTAAAATCCAAACTCAGGGAAATTGTTCAGAACCCACGGCACAATTCCTTGGGACAAAAGGATACGAATTTCCATATGCAAACCAACCCTTAGAAATGCTTACAACTCAACAGAAACTCCAGAACAGAACTTCATTCAACCCCCACCACCACCACGTGTACCATTTTAATTCTTAACTTTAAGAGCTGTTCCATTTTTATTTTGAAGTCAGAATTTCAATTAGAATTCGGATGCAATTTAATTAACTGACTTCCTTAAATCCTTAGATTTTGAGTCCGATCTGTCAGAAGAGTATTTTTGTTAAAGTCGTTTGGAATGGTTGGATTTCTTGAGAGTTTCCACAAGAACTCGGGGCAACCGATTTAAGGAGTTGGGCTAATGTTGAGTTGAGACTTTTTGAGGAGAGATGAGATCTGTAGGATCAGTAAATGATGAAAAGAGGGCAAAGTTGTTGTGGATCTGAAGTAGAGGCAGATGTGGTGGTGGTGGTGCATGGGGATAATTGTGGTAGGAAAGTTGTAGCTTAGGGAGTTTAGTTAGTAAGAGGTCCTATGAAAATGGTAGGGTGTCCCCATTGGCTCTTTGTTCTAATGGATGGGGCTTCCCCAGGTACGGAGCCCCCTCCCTCTCCTCAGTCTCCACAAAATGCATCTCCAAATATCTAATAATAAAATCAAACACCTTTTTTTTTACAATCCCTATCCATCCATATGCACTTCTTTAAGCTCTCTTCAGAAGCTGGATTATTCTGTACAAACTAATATATGTTTATATTGTACCGATACCAACCAAGTATTAGGGCTGGAAAGGCATGGAGAAAATGCTGAGATGAGGAAATGAGATGTAGGTGGATATGTATTTTGGTTGCATGTGCCATGAAAGCTTGTAGTCCCCGACACAAGGTTTCGAAAACCATGTAGGTTTCATGTTTCATGTGTGTTTTCCAGTTTTTTTTTAAAGCGGGATTTAATTTGTTTAATGCATTAATCCCATTAAATCCCATGGGTTTTAATGGGCTTTAATGTGAAGTTACTCCAACAAAAGGGATTTAAGAAACCCTGTTTGGAAACAGTTTAGCTGTATGTCTGAATGCCTTTTTTAATTTATTTCATTTTTCTTGTTCTTTACAAATGAGTTGTAAGTTCTCAGGTTTTTTTTAATACGTAGTTTGGGAAAGGACGGAATATGCAAGGGTTTTTTGGGACTTGGAATTTGGTGAAATCAGTCATTAAGAGGAGCTACAGCCGAAGTTTAACTTATTTTGTGTGGCAGAAACCTTAAGAATTTCATAGCTTTTCAGACTTTAAAAAGATTTTATAACTTTTCTCTCATTTTTTCAGCCTTGGTTATTATGTATTAGTATGAATTGATGCCATGTAGAAAATTCTACATTTCCTTTGATTACTTTATTACTGAATATGAAAGAGAAACATTTTTGATGACTTGATCGTAGAAACTACAGTTTGTAAGAAAAAGTTACCTAGATAGACAGTAATAAAAGTTTAGAATATAAACAAGTAAATACTGCATACTGTAATACAGTTTCTTATAAATCCGATTTTTACCCGGATTTCGGGATCTATCTCAAAATCTGATTGTGATTCATTTCCATTCTAGATTGTTGAAATATTCTGATTCAATCAATTCAATGTTAAATTTCGGGCAAAGCGGTGTATCATTTATCTAAATTGATAGCAGTCGACTTTTTTATAAATCCGATTTTTACCCGGTTTTCGTGGTTTATACCTAAATCTAGTCTTGGTAACCCAATTTTTTTATTGCACATTCGTATTTAGCACTAAATTTCGATCAAAACGGTGTTTCATATGTCAAAAGGTCGACTTTTTTGTGATAGTAGGAGTGTATGTATACTAGTGTCTGCAGCTTCTTAGATACTGATCCGATCATATGGGTTAATATACGATTCTACATTGTCATTTCAAACGTAAGAAAATGTACTATAACGTTTTTGTTGAAACTTTGTATTCGTAGAGAGCGCCAATGTTTTTTTGTGACAGAATTCACATACAAATGGAATTTTAACGGATGATGTTTTTGCTGGAAAAACGGGAAATTTCGCTTTCGTTCGCTCAATGGAAACTCAGTTTCAGAAATTTGAAAATGTTTACAAATTCTGATTTGGTTTTCAAAATTTTTATCTACAAAGTGGTGTATCACATATCGAAATTGATGCTAGTCGACTTGTTTATTAATCCCATTTTTACCTGGTTTTCGGGATTTATCTCGAAATCTGATCCTTGTCACCATCTGTTTTATTGCATCTTCGGATTTAGCATTAAATGTCGGTCAAAACTGACCAAAAATGACAAAATTTATGCTAGACGACTTTTTTTGTCATACATGGTAGTGTATAAATACTAATGAGGAATATACTGAATGATAAAAAACGTAGTTGTTCATAAATGTTCATAAGAGTAGTTGGGACAGGAGTAGTAAATGGAATGCAAAGTTCCCTCTGATTTCCAGCACTTTTTGATAAGCGTTATACACTTTTTTTAAACGGATGGTTTCTGATAACTAAGTTTCTGATGTTTTCGGAAATAGTTTTACCCCTCGTTTCGACGTTTTTTAACATGTAGGATTGTCATTACCCAGTAGTCAATTTTTTTAAAGATTTGATTAGAAATTTCTTAAAGGCTTGATACCGTTTGGAAAAATATATTACACACCCAGTCCAGTGTAGACGATCTGGTGTAAAAAATCTCATTGCAAATGTAAAGCAGGCAATTACAAATCAATGCTCAATTGCTACTATAAGGAAGTAATTAATGTAATAAAGTCCATGTCCATTGTTCAGGGTGATGACCTGATGAAACGAAAATAAATTTGGACAAAGAGAACTGATGTCAAAGTTCAATTCGGTGGAGGAGAAAGGCGTCAAGGGCTAAAAGAGACAATAGTTCCCGACCCTGCGGGATCACTTTGGGGTCCATACTGACTTTTCCCATTATTTCTACAAAAACCCTCACTGCCATGTCTTCAGTAAAATAGGCAGAGGAAGGTTCATTTATTTAACTTGTCTTTTCGGGCTCTTTTTGAAGTTTAAGAGTTTACCAGCGAAGAAGCCCATACTGATCATAGCATATCATAACATCCAAGTTTGTTTTATATTCATGATGCTGATGATGATGATGATGATTTGATGATCTTGCACTTCCTTGCGGCTTCCTTCTCTCAAGTCAGTTCGGATCTTCTTAGTTGATTCATCGCTTTGAGTCATGCGATCTTCCCTCTTGAAGTAGGAAATGTTGAACTTAAAGACTTGTTGGCTTAAACTTCACTTTCTTACAACTTTACCATACCAGACTTCCCATAAGGATCCAAACGGTTTCTACCTTCAAGCCTTCAACAATGAAACGACGGTTGACGATGGATTAAAAATACTAATTATCAACTTCTTTAATTCCAATTCTTTAATTTCTTGGAATTGGTTACAAGAATAAAATACAATCGGCACAGACTGCTCCTTCATTCCATTCTTCCATTCCAGTACTGTTTGATGTTTTGAGTTGAAAAGGATGATAAATGAATCCGCATTGTGTGGCTGAACTCTTAAAGCCATTGGGGGCCTTCGTAAATGTAATGAGAATTCAATTGCAAAGCTTCCTTAGACTTTGTATTGTACATCCCTTATAGTCTTAGATATTACCTTAGTAGTTTTTTTTTATTCTTATGGTTTTTAAAGACAATGATCAGAAAATATTCCCCGTTCTATTCTCATCGACTATCTGTATGAACCCGCAACTTAAAACAGCAGCGTTGGATGAACCCCCAATTCATTCTGTACAAGGTCAATCAACGAATTTTCGAAGAATTTGCTTTCAGAGTTCAGTACTTTCGACTTTTATGAAATGCCTGTTCGATATTCGAGGTCGGATTGGAGATTGATCTTTAAAATTCCGACAAGGATATCTTCATAAGTTACAGATTTATTGTAGCTAGTCCTACTCCTTAACAAGTAAAAGTATTAGGAAGATGAAGTTCGAGAGCTTCAGTCTGAAAATGACATCATGAAATATGACATACCAAAAAAACCTTAATATATTCTACTTCAAAAACACATATTATTTGTATTCCTTTAATTACAGACTACCTAGGTTTGTTCCATCTTGTAAGGAAACTTATGTATTAAGAATTGTTTTTACTTCTCAGAAACTCGGCTAGGCAGCCTGACTCTATTTCCAAATGAATTATAGAATGTATAGACTGGTTATCGATGAACCCGCATGAAATATCAATCGGGTAACTGTACCAGCTAAGCACAAGTGAACTATACAAGCTATGCTGCAATGTTGTGAACGGTTTAAACTCTTAACTGTTTGGCTAGGCTGGTTTGGAATTGCATGGACACAGTCCATCAAATCGAAGGTAGCATGACTCGGCAGGTTCAGGTATCCAAGAAGCCTAGGATGATTTACAAGAAACAATGGAATCGGATTACGGGTTCTCATTCCCACGCAGTCCTGTAAGCCTAATCTTCATGAAATGCTTTACAACCAAACATTTTACTAACTTCCAGTCGGGTCGGGCCATGATGTCAAAATCAAAGGTTATGAAATTAAATGCAAAAAAATGCAGCACATAATTAATTCATGGAAATGCATGCTCCGACAAGATAATGAAATTATGGAGCTCAAGATTCTTAGGAAACCTTTCACATTCTGTAGGTACATGTGTGGATAGGAAAAATTTGCAAATTTGATGGATATGTAAGGCTTAGACACAAAGGAACCGACAATGTTGGATAATGGACAATAAATCATATTTATTACAAAGATAAAGACGTTTATCGGACGAGACAGAAACAATGTGTGACAGAAGAGGTAATTAGTACAGTTGCAAACAGTGTCTGCTGACCAGAGTATTCTTACATGGTATGTTCTGCGTGTTTACATAAAGAAATTATTAGTCTGAAAGTGCATACTGGAATCTATAATGACAATGTAGATACCTAGACAACACGTTTATGCTCGTCGAAATGTACACATGATGTCTCTAACTACGATTGAATCGGTTGCCCCAGCCTCGACGATGATCATCCTTGTACTCATCATTTTGCCGCTGTCGATCTATGTTAGTCTCATCATCCTTCTCTACAAGCGCCTCATTGGCAGCTGCTTCTGCTTCCTCTCCAGTGTCTTCAGGATTTGTGAAGCCCCCACTTGGGGGTGCTGGACCCCACTCACCAGTGGCCCTTCGCTGTTGATATAATTCTTCCACGGTCATGACAGGTAAAGAGGGATACCCGGCGCCGTAAACTTTCTTCTGCATTTCGTTTTTAGTTATGATGAAGGGCTTTAGTCGCTGTCGAGGAGGTGGCGGAGGCTCTTTGTTTTCTGCGTTTGCAACCCTTCCGTGTTTAAATAGGGTCTCGGCGAAGGAGATAAGCTGCATTTCAGATGAGACGGAGTCAATTTCATCCTCAGTGTGATTTATAGCCTTCTTCACTACGTTAGTGTAGATTTGCTTCACCACCGTTGCATCAGTTTCCTCCCCCTGCAAGTTGTACCACCGTCCGTATTATTATTATTATTATTATGTATTACCAACTGTCGGTAGTTTACTCATAAACTGTAGAAGGGGTAATCAATCTTCATGATAAAAAAATTACCTGTGCCTTCATAATATTCCTACAAATCTTGACCCGGGCATCGAAGTCCATATTTTGTTTCATCTTTTTGATTTTTCTGTTTCGTCTCTCTTCTGGTGTCAATTTCTGGATCTTGCGTGGCTCTCCAGTTTCATTTTCTGCATCTTCAGCAACTTCCTTATCCTCAATCAATTCATACTCCCTGCATCGCTTGAGGAAGTCCTTGAAGTAAATCACGCTGATCTCACAGATTTGCCTTCTTTCTTCAATCGTGTTAATTTGCCACAAGCAGCCAAGCATGTAGGGCAACAGGAGGAACTTCAGTACATGCGGATTCATTTCCTCGTAATGTTCGTTCTTACTGAACATGTCAACAGCCGATACACCTTTTGTCAGCTCCTCCAATACTTCAATGGCCTTCCTAATCCTTTTCTGCAATACATCAACAAACATAGCACATTGTAAAGTACACCTACTTCCTCTTAATTAAACTTAATTTGTATCATAGTAGAATTTGTCTACATGATTAAATACTAACCTGCGATTCCGGACTACTGGTCTCTGGACAGGAATTCATGAGCTTGTCAAATTCACTGTACGCATCTTCGAAAGCGTCCGACAGAGATAAACTCTTCTTTTCAGTCTCCATGTTGCAATCTGAAATTTAATCAATAACAATCAACGACATGCTGCACTGCTATATACATTCATACATTACACATTACTCCTCTTGCGTCTTACGAAACTGTCAAAACCAGCAGATTCGGCTCTATCGTATTGAAAATTGCAATACAAAAGCCCCTCTTACATCTGATTCATAAAGTGACAGATTTTAACAACCTGTAAAAACGAAAATCTTTCCTGCCTTACAAAATCATGGAATAAATATTCCCAACTACCAGTAACTACAAAAGTACAAACTATGGACTACTACCAACTACACGTAGATGTTGGAATGTAAGTCATAATCCCGAACTTAAAGAAACAAAGTAAAGAACACTCACCTCAACCCCTTTTTGCTTTTAGATCTGCTTTCTGTTTTACAAGTTTCCTTGAAAAATGAAATATAAACACAAGTTTCCACTTCCCAGCGAAATTCGGAGTGAAAAAATAAACAGAATCGGAATTTCGTTTCAGATCAACATTTGAACAAGATTACATTTCCCGCTAGAATAAAAGTTTCGCAGCGCAGGATTTAGCTTCACTTCCCCCAACTTAGGTCATTAAAACAAATATGTCAAATGCTACACGACACACGACCTATAACTTATACGGATCAGCTACAGGTCAAAAATGAATTGCTGTTTCCTTCATCATAGGATACAAGTAGAAGGATACGAATCCATTCATTTTAAAGGCTCTTCAATCAACAATGAATGCAAACCTCCTGAAGATCAATCGGCATCACGGATCAGAAAGTGTAAGAATGTATAAAAATCGTATGAGATTTCCTGGAACAAAACTGCAACGAATCTGTTGAAAAGCCTATGGTTCAATGGCTATTTGTACACTGTTTCCAACAAAAACTGAAATCAGGGCGTAGCTGTGAAAGGAACTTGAAGCAGCCAAAGAGAATAGTTGGTAGGAAAATGAGTATGTATATGACACAATTATAAATAAGATCGTTAGTGGATGTGGGACATAATAAATTCAACTGTGGAATACCTACTTATATTATTATTATTGATAGAGAATATTTACTTTGACTTTGGCCATGATACAAACTTAATAATTGGTTAAATGTTTACTTAATCGTTTTCTAAAGTAAGGGATACAGCGGATTTAGTTTGATCCTTAAGCAGAAATTATAAAGGAAGTAACAATTCCAGTTTTAGTCTACCAAATGTAGAATATATCTAGGTACTTTTATCTTACTTGCAAGTAATAAGCAACCCCTGTTGATTGTTGCTATAAAATTTAGATCAGCTTTGTCTCTCAAGATTAATAGTTAGAATTAGCAGGAGATTCTAGGAATTTTGCGGTTGGTTCTGAGTTCTGGACTGAATATAACATTCGAATTTGTGGAAGCAGAGCAGCAAGTGTGGGCTACTTGGTTTCTGAAAAGGCAGTATGGCCAGTCTGTTTCGCGTGGGCTTGAGCCTCGGTTTGACCTCGAATAAGAGTATTACATATCGAACATCTTAGAGCGAAGTTTGATAGATCCGTAAACTGATGAGCAGCTTTGGCTTCTCTGCCTAGTTGCATTGCTTTATCGAGTACACTGGCATCAGCGGTCGGAAACATGGTCCAAACTCTGGATCCCTATGAATAATGACACAATTTTTACATGGTAGCAAAATTTCACATTGAAAATTGCTGATTCGAGATACCTTACAGTTGAAAGTGTTGGTGCTAAACTTACATCAAACGGTTCCAGGAACAAAGGATCATAATGGATTCCATCGTAGAGCAGAAGAATCCTATGAGTGTAGTTCTTATCTTCTCCAAATCGAGATATATGAAGTGACTGAATGTCCATAACGCTCATTTCGATCCCGTAGAAGCCGGACATTATTGACAATTCGATGCCACCTCCCCACGATTCATTCTTCATGATCCAATTCACATAATCCTTGTTCGGCTTACCAAGCATTGCCTCCGTGAACTGATCCGGGTCACTAGCGACTGTAGCTGCGATGAGTTCTCTCAAATGTGTGGCTCCAGCGTCCCGTTCGTTTTCTGAAAGCTGACCTGTAACAACGCCAGTTGCAGTTTTTCAATCAAGATTTACCATTTTCATATTTATGTAATATGTATTTGATCCACATAAACAAACCTGAGATACAGTATGTAACGGAAGTGAATAGACAAGAGTTATCAGAAGGGACTACATGTCTCAGCATCATTCCAGCTGGAACTGAGTCGGGATTCATTTCGGGGGACGGATTTGAAATCAACGCTTGCAAGGGGGAAGGTGCTGTTGGGGCGTTGTCTTCAGCTGGTCTCGCATCCAAGTCTCTCTGCAAATGAGAAAGTTTAATCCAAAATGAATTCTAATCCACATTCCTATTTCGACTGGGACTCATGCTCTACACAAAAATAAATAACTCTAAAAGTTTCTTCGTTGCCACAGTACCATTGTGGAGGAGTTCAAGGCATTAATTATCAGTTGATTTTTGACCCGTGAGAGAGCTGGAGCAGAAGAAGTTGGCTGCTGAAGTCCAGATGATGTTGTCGGGTTGTTTATGATAGCCCCCATGGCAGGAGGTCTGCTCGTCATGGAACTGCCTTCTTGAAAGCTGACGTGTGGTCTCGGCTTGTTAAGAACCTTAACCGAGTCTTCCAATTTTACTGTAGACGTGGCCGATGGAGTGCCTGCTGTAGACAAATATTCAAATAAATCATTAATATTGAAACTCGACAGTATTCAGTATTTGGTAGTACCCCGTCTGATTTTTAAACATTAAGGACTATGATGATGACCAAACCAATCAAGCCTTTATTTTATTTTTATCTATCTACCATCTCGGCCTACAATTGATTTACTGACTGACCCACTTTACTGGTTCGTCAAGCTCCTAAAGTTATATCAAAGCTTTAAAGAAGTTGGTCTTGTTCAAGCCTTTAGACCCTTCTGTACGTACCTCCAGAACCACCAGCATCCTGCTCAACAATCAGAGTGTCCTGATTAACGAGTCCGAGAGTCTCGAGCAGAGCATCAACATCATAAGCTAGTCTCTTTGGAGGGAAGCCTCTAAGAAGGGCCATCTGGTTATCTGGAACTCCGGTCATGGGGGACAGACGCTTGAGGAACTCCTGGATCTTCTGTTTCGTACTCACATCCCGCAGCACTCCGTTCTGACTCTGCTTGCCTGAGAGGACAAAAACAAACATTTTCTCAATTCACTATTGATGCACATTGTTTAACATTTTACCAATTACAACTCAAAAACGCAAAATTAAATTCAAATGTTCACAACTTTTCCAGTTTGTTTTTAAAGATTTGTTGGAAATGATATCTCTGAACTTACTCTTGATTCGCAGAACCAGCTTCACCTCCTCCGCCCCCTCCGACATCTTTGCACGCTTCGCCTCTATTTTGAATAGTTGGATACTTGCACACCGATCGGAAGATACGGGAAAACGGGAATCCTGGATTTTTTTTAGAAAATACAAAAAAAATAACTCAATTTTTTAAATTAATTTTTTTAAATTTAAAAACAAGTTCAGCAAGCCTACCAATGTGGAGAATGTCCAAGACTGTTAAAGAGCCTGGTGGTGGCGGTGGTGGCAGTCTGGCTAGGTGTTGTTGTCCAAATGCCGGAGATGAAAAATGAGGTTAAAAGTTCAAAGGACTTATGGGCTCTTCTTGAGTCTTACTTTGGAATGCCGGGTAGTGTGGGTAGTCCGGGTGGATAATCAGAATATTTGGATTAAGTCTGTCCCTGCCTTTGCACTTTGTGGGGATTCCGGTTGACTTTGAAAACCAACCCTCCACTCGCTTTGTTTGTACTTCAGACGGAGAGAGAGTCGAGAGATGTGAGTGAGTTGCCAATTTGATTTGAGTTCGGACTCTCCGCCAAACGGCTACCAGCTACCTACGATTTCCATAGAGCTTTCCTACAAGAATATTCCAAGGGGTTCTCTGATACGACTCGTCGACATCGGAGAACAACTTGTCGATACGGCTAGACGGCTAGCTATATAAGGTTTCTATTGAGCTGAAGAATATTCCAAGGGGTTATTTGATACGACTCGTCGACATCGGAGAACAACTTGTCGATACGGCTAGACGGCTAGCTATATAAGATTTCTATTGAGCTGAAGAATATTCCAAGGGGTTATTTAATACGACTCATCGACATCGGAGAACAACTTGTCGATCCGGCTACCCAGCTATATACGATTTCTATAGAGCTGTCTTACAAGAATATTCCAAGGGGTTCTCTGATACGACTCGTCGACATCGGAGAACAACTTGTCGATAAGGCTACCAGATACCTACGATTTCCATAGAACTGTCGAATATTCCAAGGGGTTCTCTGATACGACTCGTTGACATCCGAGAACAACTTGTCGATGTGAGAGACGATAAATAAATTCTCTAACCGAATACGTTTCTTTATGTGCCTTGGGGTTTCTTTTAATTTGGCTAGGTGGAACTCGTCGACATGGATGTCTTTGGGGGAGTAAGAGTTTGCTGAACCAATTTGACAAAAATTAACAAAGCTAAATCAACCAGAAAAGAACTTGTCGATGTGAGATTATAAATTGCCCAGGGATAACCGGCGTATAACTTTTAGTAAGGTTTTTGGTAATAGGACTGAGCTGGGTGTTTTTTTGGTTGTAGGAGGTATTTGGCGAATGAAGAGACGATGACTCATCGACATGCTTTAAAACTCGACGATAACTTCATGGGTTTTAAGATTTTGATATTGCAAATGGTAAACTGCGTATGATAATGGAGAAGGTGATGTCGACTTGGCTTAATTTTGTCGATCCTTAAGGAATTTTTGTAACTCCTGGAAATTCTCAACCGAAAAACATGTTATGAACGAAATTTCTGATAGCCAACCTGACATAGTTCTTGGTTTTTTGACATGAAAAAGGCTTCTCGACAGGATAAATGAAGTCGTCGACGTTCTAAATTACAGCATTTTAAAACTCCGTCTAGTATTTTGGACAGCAGGAAATTCTTCAAAAGTTTGAACTTCCTCGACTTGACATTTGTAACTTCCTGGAGATGTAAGATGTCGATGAGTTTAAAAGTTAAGAAGGAAAAGAAATGGAGCACGCACGTGTTTTAATTTAAATGTAATGTATTATTATTATCTAGAAACTTAAAATAGTTTCCTTTTCTTAAACAGGCCATATAATATATTTACTTTGTACACGACGAGCTTAAATCAACTGTGATGAACATTATATTTTCAAGAACAAGCTGCTTAATGCATAACAGTAAGATTAAGTTAGTTGTAAGTAAATTATGACTAAAAATGTGATGTTCAGTTTAATAATTCAAATGTCCAAAGTCTCTTCCTATTGTAGGATATAGAAGGTAAAAAAATGTAGCCGTTTTTACCTTCAACTTAAATCTTGTAACTAAATAGCACTTCGGGTTTTTTAAAAAAAAGTTAAAATAGTTTTCTAAAAATTACAGGAGATCTATAAATTAGTTTTTTGGTTCATGATATATATTATGCAAAAGACAACCCACATGGGTGACTTCATAACTTGATAATAAATAGTAGAACTGCTGACAAAACATCTAGTAGTACATATAGTTTAAAGACACACATTATTCAACATATAAACGACATGATTGTATATTGCCAGCTACACAATTGAATCTACTCTTTAGTTTGCTTTGTAAAGTAGGTGTCTTATATATAACTAGGTAATTGTGAAACGTGCCTTATTCATTGGTTAAAATCTGTGATGTCAGGTAAGTTAGTGTTTCTTGTGATGGAGCTTATTTTATCCTTAAAATTATTAGTCCTAGATTGTGATTGTTTTTCTTTTTTCTTATAACTATAGCTGTGAAGCTATACAGACATTTATAAATGTACCATGTTTTAGAACTTTGTAAAACTCAAAGACTGTTGGATAACAGGATAACTAGTTACAACAATCTTTTAAAAAAAACACAGAAGCAACAGAAGTCTGAACTCGAAGATTACAGGTTTAATCATTGGCACTTTCAGTCTGGTTCCGGTCATCCCCTACGGATTCCTGTTGGATTTCCTAATTAGGAAGAAGGTGTTGGAGATGAAACAATGGACTGCCCACCTCCGAACGGCACTACCAAATCTTCGTCATGGTCTACTTTGATGGAATGTAGAGCCCCTTCTATCTCGTTTATCGCCCAACCCATCTGTGAAATAGTTAAAAGCACTTTATTCAATGATCAAAATTGATACCTATCTAAATAATATTTATTGATCAAACTAAAAATTATAGTACGTAAAAGCTTTGCTAAGAGCAAACTTTATTCTACTTTAGTTACAGAGCAAAGAGCAAAGGCTACTGAGATTAGTGGGATTAAATGTTTTCAGAAGCCGATGAACTAGATAGAAACGACAAATTGCTAGCGGTTTGATGAAAAATAAAAGGGCCCCTAGGGTCGGATAAATTCCCTTACCAGTTCTACATCTTCTTGTGAGATTAAAGTAGCTCCAAGATGCTTTTCAGGATTAGGTACATCTCCGAGGAGCAGACTTGGTGTTCTGAGCAGTGCAGGGGAAAGTGTTTGAATCATCGTCAGGTAGTGTCGACTCCTCTCTTGAAATTCCCTTTGATCTAAAGAATGAGACCCTGACCCCGAGACGTCTATCATGGCTGAAGCCGTTTCTTGTAAAATTCTTGCTAGTTCATCTTCCTGGCCTCGTGGAGCTTGGCTGTCCCCCACGCCGACATTTCTGGCTTCACTGAATTGCAATTAAAGAAAGAATTCAGAAACTAATCATAACGTCATCGTCAAGTTTAAAAAAAATATCTTCATATTCTTCACCTATTCGGTACCCGAACGACGGGTGTAGAATTGCTAACTGGATTTATCAGCTGTTGTCGTTCAGTGGAGACCCCTCCCTTAAAATGAGCATATCTTCCTTATGAGGACAAAACAGGGTTAAGTTAAGTATCGCTACATGCTCTAAATTACCCCCACTTCGTCATCATCATCATTACAGCTGAAACAGCAGCCCATTCTCATGATGTTTGGAATTGACGGATGATAAAAGTACAATAGCCCTTTCAGGCTCCTTCTTCTATTTGATATCTTCTGGGTAGCCAGAGGGGGCCGAAACTAGGAAGTTTCAAACAAGTCCAAAGTCCAGTCGGCCGCTTTGAAGCTTCTTCCTATAACTTCAACACGAAAAGGAACCACAAGCCCTAAATCCAAAATCAGTACAAGTCAGTCAGGCAGAAGATCAGACTTTTTTTTAGGAATGCCATTGTTTTTAGATTATTTAACTTACCTGTCTTCTGTCACCATACACCACCGCAACGAATCCATTCCGCAATTCCGCACATCCGTAACCTACTGGGAAGGTGTAACGTTACCGGCAGCTAAACGCTAGCCTCAGTAGTTTTAAGTCAGCCACCACTGCCAAGACACAAGAAGAAGAAGCGATGATATTTTATTCATGTATTTCGTATCTGGATCAACTAATAAATAAGAACTAACTGAACTAACAGACAGGGATTACAATACAAAGCAGAAATTTGCATACAATAGTGAATTTAAATTTGTTTAAATCCAAACTATACGAGGAATAATATGGAGTCAGTTTATTCACCCAAATCTGTCTTCGCCCTATTTAACTATTTTTATGATGTTCATACAAACAAAAAAAACATGAAATATTGAATATCAACAAAAATGTAGGCCGGACTGGTTTTAAGCCTGAAAATTGGCTGATTTAAATACGTGCGATTTGGAATACGAAACATTTGAGTAAACTGTTGGTGTCGGCATCCAGTTTCTTTTTATTCTCAGTCAGTCCAGCACATAGTTGAATGAAGTAAGAGATTAAATAAATAATGGGAGTAAGATGTTAATGAAAGAGGCGTATTAGAGGTTAAAGAATATTTGTGATATTGTGAAATAAAATATAAAAGTATTACCAGAGTTAATATAATCACCGCACTTCTCCAATGTATGGAATGGACTATTAAACTTAACTAGTTAACCGTTCACCTTCTTCTTGTGTGTGGCTCTTCATTCTTGGATTTGTAGAATTTGGATTTGGACTTGGAGGTTGTTGGAAAGTTGGAGGAACTACTATGCAAAATATCACACTGTATACCACAGCCTATAAACTTTAATATCGAGTTTGCCCTTCTGCACACCAGGACAAAGTTTGTGAGGATTAGTTGATTACGACTTAAGAGGTAAGCTTACAGTTTAAAGGGAATGTAATTTAATGAAATAGGAGTAGTAAAAGTTTCAGAAGAAAGCTAATAAACCCGAACGTACTGGGTGGGTAGGGTACTTTTTAAAGTACTTGGTTTTTCGAAAACGAGTTCATGTCGACTTCAAAATAAATTTAAAATCGAAAAACAAAAACTACCCATCGAAGCCATATCCAGTTGACTGTGGATATGGAATTTTTTGTTTTGCGTACATAATCGTGAACATTTTGTAGTGAGAAAATTAGCGAAAAAACTAAACTTGGGAAAAAGAAGAATCTGCTTCCGGGAGTAGAATATAAACGAACCTAATGCATTGAAGTTTTATGACTGACTACCGACTGGGACTCGACTACTTTGTCATGGAAACCCTCCGTCACATTTGAATCGAAACTGAGGCATTCATATTTCTACTGGTTTTGCAAAGGCCAATGACACTTTATAGTCAATAGGGTCAAAAACATGAAGACGTCAATTTTGCTAATTTTGCTAATATGCACAAAAACGAGTTCATCTCGCTTTCAAATTTCCAGCCGAAAATTTGATTTTGAAATCGAAAGAAAAAAAAAGAAAAAAACTACTCATCGAAGCCATATCCAGTTGACTGTGGATATGGAATTTTTTGTTTTGCATACATAGTCGTGAACATTTTGTAGTGAGAAAATTGATGAGTGACTACCGACTGGGAATCGACTACTTTGTCATGGAAACCCTCCGTCACATTTGATTCGAAACTGAGGCATCCATATTTCTACTGGTTTTGCAAAGGCCAATGAAATTTCGTAGTCAAGAGGGTCAAAAACATTAACACGTCGTCTTGGTATAGACAATGGAGGTTACTCTCCGCCTTTCTATGCAATTACAAAGACGTCGACCTTTCAGAGAAGCAAATTTGCGGAATCTCTAGCATAGGTGAAACAAAACGAGACTATACCTTCCGCATTAAAGAACAATTTGGTAGACGTGGAGCATAATAGAGTTCGGAAATCTGCACTCGCGTTACATATAGCCGATCGTCCTGGAAATCCACCTGACATAAATTCTGTAAAGCTCATAGAACAAGAACCTACCTAGACGAGTTTTCAGAAAATTCAAAGAAAGTCTATGGATTTGCTGACATAAGGACAAGATGGAATTAAAATCGATCCGATCTGGACTTTTTCCTTGATTCATTTTCTAAGACGACCGCTTGACTTGTAAAATAAAGTTTTACTCCAATTGTACCGTGAAAGCACATCATGAAACAAAAAAAGAAACATGTTAAAAAAATGAGCAGTAATTTTTTGTTGTTTGTATTTGAACGACGGGAACATATTTTTTGGAGATAGATTTGTGGCGTGCATCAGGGCAAACTATTTGTTTATCAGAATGTTGACATTAAGTGGATGTGGATACAAGATGACACAATCACGGCGGTATGATTTAACTTGAACAGTTAGTCAGCCGAGCAGGAAGGAAGTAAGAGAGAGTTGACCTAACTTAACGGAGGCTCGGAAATATATTTCATATTTTAATTCTTTTTTTTATTTCTATTTATTTCACAAGTTTGACAAGGAGATCTGACATCTGAAACTTCTTCCAACATTCGGAATTGATTGGATGGAGGCGTTTAAATAACAATTGACATTGTAATTCAACGTATTTAATACACAATATTGAACAAGACAATCAACAATCAACAATCAATTTCACAATTAATTCAGAAAAACTCTTTAAAGCTGGAACTTAAATGTGAAATGAGTTGACCGGTACAGACAGACTAATCCAAAACTTTCTTCAGTTGTGTACCTGTTGACTCTGGAAGTGTGTTATGTCTGTTGTTGGGAGTGAACTGTGCTGACGGACGATGGAGTGGAATTCGGAATGCTAGATCTTGATAGGGTCATTGAGGTCAGATAGTGTGAGTGCCGACGTGCCATTCCCGACGTGTCTTTCTAATTAGGAGTTAAGGACTGCGAAAGGTAAGAGAATATTTTTCGTGAGTTTTGTTTTCATTGTCAAGTGTCACCACCGTTGACATTGGCAAGCCTTTTCACCAATAATCCTTTCGCACATCAGCATTTCGAATATAAATCATTTATTAATTAGTAATGGTAACAGCATGCACATGAAGGTCATTATACCACACCAGCAAGCAGTGGGTGTAATTCATATCAATACATATATACAGCCGAGCTTACATGCAATTAGTAAGTACAGTTAGTTAACTTAAGACTTCAGATGTTCTGGAAGGTGGAAGTGCGTATTTTAAGAGTTCAGTTAATTAGCTGGTGGACTTCGTTCGGTTCAAGGCGACCATAAGCATAATAAAGCATAATAAAGCATTTCTTAATCCAGACTAGTGGTTGCCAGTTAATTAACGTC
>JAQFZA010000558.1:0-17150 GCA_034695115.1 Desoria olivacea | reverse complement strand
CAGGGAGGGCGCAGTAGGGGAACAACAGGAGGTTGCCCCAGGCCTCAGCAGAGTTTGTCTTGTTGACCTCCTTGATGGCGGAGGTGAGGGCTTGTGCAACCTCATGACGGGCGCCTCTCGGGCAGCGCCGTAGTACTGTGATAGTGCTCTTCAGGCGGGCCATTTCAGCGCCCCAGTCGCGGGTGGCATTTTGCTGTTGCTGCTGCTGGTCTTTCCATACCAGGCCTTTAAAGCGGGTGGGTAATCGCAGCCCGGCGCGGGCGGTCGATGCGGCGGGGAAGTGTGCCTTGACCCGTTTCCCAAGGCTGGCGGCATTAAGGGCTATGGTACCGACTTTGTTTATGTTAAGCTGAAATGAAACTATGAATAATCATGTGATTTAAATACCCAGGAAAGTTACTGAGAAGAAGGGAAGAAATGTCAAACTGTATTTTACGAATCCATGCCTCTGTACCAGCTTAAAAGTTCTAACAACACTGGGTCAAGGGGTTTAAATATTTAGGAATCCTTATTTATAGTCACGTATGTATGTGCTTGACAAGTTAGTTGGCTGGGTCAAAAATTCGTAAGCATGAAATCTGCCTTAGAAACTCCATCCTCTGTTTACTGACGATATGTTGGGATGAATTTCCGAATCATGCATAAGCACTATTGACATGTCCTATCTGCATCTGGAGGGGGAGAGGAAAGCCTCTTTGGAATTTTTCCTTGAAAAATGTGTCAAATCCCATTCGCAAATAAGTCTGCATTATCTGGAGTACTTCGGCCCCCTCGGAAATCCGATTTACTTTCTACCTAATACCCACTCCATGCTACACATTCATCATCCATAAGGCATGGCTTTCTTTGGTGGAACTTCCCCTCTTTTAAACCTACACGATAACTCTTTTAAATGGGTCAACCAGAAGGAAAATCCAGGCCTTGCATTACAGGGAATCAACATCTATGAGGTTGTCCATACCATAAAAGGGTAAACTGTTTTGAAGGAAAAATCTGTCCAAAATCTCAAGTTTAAATATATCCCAATTATAATTATTAGATATCACAACTAAAAAACGAAGAACAATTCTTGTTAAATTTTACATGGTTTATGTTTTAAACAAACGTGAACAAATCACTTGATGATTGATTAAAATGTATGAATGTGTTTAAAGCTTCTTTTTTAACCTTTACCAGAAAAATTATTCCTACCTACTTAAAAAATGTTGTTGCGTTAAATGCAGTTTAAAAAAAATCAGGGAAACCTCATTAAAAATGGACAAAATACATACAGATTAGATTTCGAAAAAGTTTATACAACATTTTTTGAACTTCCAAAAACCGTTTCAACGAATTTGTAAGTTTTTGATTTTTTCTTTAAAATCCAAGTAGGTATTTGATTCAGCTCCGATTTTCACAATCACAAAATAAAATTGAAGGACGGAAATCTCACATTCATGTTTAAATTCATTAAGATAAATTGGACTGCAAGAAATACAATATAGGAGGCAGAGGTGACTGAAAACCATAACAGACTAGGCAGAATAGAAAGACAGCTTTTAAGGCTTATAATTTAGTCAGATTGACATGACATTCAGTAGGATGGTGTATTGCAGCCAAAGATATTATTTAGTTGATGTGCTCGGTCAACAAAGTACAACATCTGAAGACTACCATAAGGCTCATAGATAAGCCTTTGAAATGTTGTTGTCTGAAACCGAATGTTCTTATCCATGGTCTTCCTAATTCAACCAAGAAATCTGACAAGACGGATTGGGATTGCCTTAGGGATTCACTGAATTCCCATCCATCTTTGTCCATCAAACATCCAGCCTTAGAATCTCAATGCCGATGAAAGTTGGAACAGAGGAATTTAAGGGCCGTACAACCTACTGTCCTTTGAATTTGGTCCGCCACTCAATTAGCTTCAAGCCTTCGTAACCCCTTGAATAGTGTGAGTTGACTACAGTGCCTACGGACCTTCAAAGGAAATCCTCTGTGGACATACCCCCTTTCATATTATTAGATAGAATGAAATTGCATTTAAATATCTCCCAGTCTTCAGTCCATCAAGGGAAAGTTTTCTAGCAAAGCCTCAGGATACTATAGATCTGAAATTTCCTACCCATTTCCCCGAAGACCAGGCGATGTCTGTTCAAAACGGCCTACTCTCCAGATGTAGGGATTCAAATTACATTTCCAAAAGACCACAGCAGATTGTCCAAGTGCTAATGGAACTTTGAACCTGTTTATCGACTGGCTAGGAATAATATATTTATCTAAATTTAGACACTGATTCCCCCATGGAGTCTGGGACTGGGCACTGTTTCCAACGGAATTGCTGTCTGTATTATACAACCACATCCCTGAAAAGCCCTCATCTTTGTACATGATTATAATAATATCAGACATGTACTATGGACCTTTGTTGATATTTAAAAAAAACGATTTTATCACTCGCCACTTGTAGTTTATGGACGACCTCTTGTATGTCAGGTAAGGGGAATAGACGCATAGCTAACCTGAAGAATGTGTTGGAGACAGAGTATGGAACTGCCATGAGGACGTGTCAGAAACTACAAGTCTGGGCCTGCTTGTCTGTATTGGCTGTATTTTCGGTTATTTTATTCCCCGAGTTGGAAATCAGATTTACGTGGAAACGTCAAATTGAATTTCAATTCTGCATTTCTACTAATTCCTCATCGTGGATGACGAAAGGGTTTCCTGGATTCAATCTGCCTGTAGTAGGTAATTGTATACAGCCGCTTCTAGTACTTCATTCTCCGTCTTCCCTCCCGACCTCGCCGCGTCCTTCTACAGATTTGAGATGATGAGGCGGAGATTAGGAATAAATATAATTATTTTGAAGTGGGATCCCAAGGCCTAACCCTCTCATCTCTGTCGTTGGATCTTGGAAGAGGAATCGAATGATCAATTCCGAACTGCATTCTTTACATAAGATTTTTCATTTCGTGAGAATAAGCTGTCTATTCTGGTATCCCCCCTAACTCTGGCTTCCTGTATGGAGATAGGCTTATAGGGATAAGGACATGAGTTACTGGAAGGTGTCAGACGAAATGTAGACAGAAGTTATCTGAAATTAATTCCGATTTCCATCATTCATAGCCCAAATTTTTAAACTAGGCTTACAGGTTCCATCCAGCTCAAGGATTTACATTTCTCTAGTCTTCCTTCTGCAACCTCTACAGTCTTTTGAATTAAGCTTCGGGTTTTTCTGCTTCCTAGCGTCATCATCAGCTTCGTTGGTTAGGTTTATGGAACTAAATACTTAAGTATGGTTGATCGTGTTCAACACATGATGTTGTAATTTAGAATTATTTAACTATTAGTAAAACAAACGGCATGAATTCGAAACATTTAGCGAACTCAGTATGCATTAGATAAATCCTTAGGATTAAGTACCGTTTAGTATTTATTCATTTATGGTTTAAGATTTAAAAAAATTCCCGTCACCCAACACCCAAAGTAATTTCACACTTTGGATGTGTTTGAAATGAATTTGAGAAATAGATTTAAACTTTGCGAATGCAGAAATGGCAAGAAACCAGAAACCACATAACTATTGGGGTGGAAAAAAAATGATTTTTTTGAAAATTATTTTAAAAAAAGTTAGAAGAAATTTTGAAAAAAATTCACAAATTTGAGAAAATTTGAAATCAATCGACCCTAGTGATAAAGCAGTGATCCCTATAAAACAACTTCAAAAAGTCCTGATCAGAATTTTGAAAACTTTTTCCGCATAATTTTTGGAGACGTTTCTGAAATTTTCAAAACTATTCATACTTTGCGATGCAATATTGAATTATCGTTGGGAACTGTGCGGTACGTTTCCACTACTCACTTGCTTACAACTCCTTCGATACTGAAGCTGGTTTTGAAGGGGTCACTATACTGTCGATTGTCATTTGTCATCATCCTTAATAGAATACTTAAAAGCTAGCCCCTACCCGCAATACATACCTTCAACTTCCAATGTATCTACATTAAAAATGCCATGAAATTTAATTTTCATGCAGCAGGGGTAAACATGGAATTGTCTTCATCCACCTCTGAACGCTTTCCAAAAAGATCCTTGGTCTGAATCCTCTTAAGGATTAATGACTCTTCCTGATGTCAAGTCAATGCAAACGTAAATGCACATCCCGTCAAGCCCTCAACCTGCATAAACGTCTGATATTCGGACGAGTGTGAGAGAGAAGGTTGTGGAATTGGATAAGCCCCTCTTGTACATCAGAGGGAAGGCTGGGAAAGTGTGGATAAGTGGCATGAGGAAGCTATCATTTTATCCAAATTAGATTCCCTATTTTCCAGCCCTCCTCTACCTTTCGAGATATGCAAGGATTTAGCGTTTAGTCAAGGGCTGTTCAGGATTCACAACATTTCCAATCTGGTCTCCGTCATACAAAATCTGCCTGCCTGTGTACCCTCTCTGACATTGAGCTCCCATCATACTGTAGTTCTTGTTAACGCCTGCAATCCACTAAAGAATATGTTTTTGTAATCACATTGAAATGCTTTTTCGAATTGTGCAAAAACCTGAAAACTTTTTCCTACCAGTCGGGAAACAGTCCTCTTAAGTCTGAAATGAACTAACGTCTAGAAAATATTAAGACAGTTAGGACCATGTCTGTCCGTTTTAGCCATGTAAATAAACCGTAGTCCGTCTAGAACTCACAGCAGTTAAAGGCACCTAAAGGAAGTTTAACCTGCCGGAAAGGAATTTGAAAAAAGTTTATTGAATTTCCTGTCAAATATTAAATGTGCCGGAAGAGCTGTTGGAGTATTTAAATATGGCGGAGCATTAAAATACCTTTGAACTGCTCCATCGTTCCTACTGCCTGCCTAGGGGTTTTGATGTTTAGGATGTAAACATAGCCTGTTCCGATGTTTATGAGCAGCCCGTTGGAAAGCGGGTAGTTGGTTGAGGTGGTTGAGAGATGAGATAATTTGGTCCCGGAGGTGTGGAAGGAGAATGCCATAAAAGAAATTGAAATCCCCATTAGATTTAAATGCATGAATGGATAAAAAGCACCTTTGGAGAAAGTCTCTCTCTCTCCCCGTCCTTGTAAAATGTCCCTAAGTGTATCTACACATTCACCTTCCTTCTTCTGTCTGTCTCTTCTCAACTCCCAGCATTTTTATCAACCTCTTCTTATCCAACTTCATTTACACGCAACAACCCACCTACCTCACCCTTTAATCAGGGAGGAAGAAGCCAAGCCGGAAAAACAAGGATGCATTCCAATTTAAAAACATATTCTTGAACATTATTGAATCACATTGCAGTAAATCGGGGAGGTTTAGGACAGAATTAGTTCGTTTAATTTGACCTAAAATAAATGTGGAAAGTGCCTATGAAAGGTTTTTGGTAGTAGCGGCCGTCTCTGTAGAAGAATCCTCCTTGTCTGGAAAAGTCTGGGAGAAATCACTTCCAAGGGGATCTGAATAAAAGGACTGGAACGTTAAGCTTGGGTAACCTCTTGTTCATTTAGTTAACGAGGTTCCAGGAACCTCAGGCTGGCTTACTTAGGCTTACAGCTCAGCTGAGAATGAAGAAGCGGGCTGTTATCAAAAGCGGAGATCCACATTGAAATCCCTGTCATCCGAAAAGGACGTTATCGGACAATGAATCTGGGGCATAAAGCGGTTATCTAAGCCCATCAATCTGGCCCACAAGGGTTTTAAAATTCCTTCAGCTCTTCTGCCCAACCGTAGTTAGCCTGGCTCAGTAGCCTCAGCGTTTCGTGGCCCTGTCGGCTATAGAAGTACATCGGGCTTTAAGGCCTTCTTGGAGTCTTAGCATTCAGGCCACTTGTCTCCCTCTAATAATATTCTCTAGATTCTGTAGGACGTAATAATAATAATTTGTACTGGAAAAAAGAGATTTCGGAGGCAGGGGAACTTTCCAGTTCTTGGTAAGTCGGAAGTGCTGAGCCATTTAGGCTCGCATTTTCTTTTTTATAATTCAGAGGACATTAAGATTAGATCTGGGACGAGTGTCCTGTGTGGCTTGTGCTTCATCCTCCGGGTTTCCATGGAAACTTGGTTCTTCTGCTATGTCGTCCTCTTAAATTGGTACTGGTGGACGTGATGGTTTGGCTGGCTTAGGTGCTTAAGCACCCGAGCCAATCCTCTGTAGAGTTAAGTGATCATTTAAGCACATCAAATTGTCTCCTTTAGGATTGTCGGGATGAAAAATGCCTGGAATTTTCGACCAGAAGCCCTCTTTTTAAATTCAAGCAGACACACATGTCTTATTTGATTAATATTATCTATTAAGAGATATGAAATCTGCCCCACATTCCCTAGCCCTACAAGCCACACTTTTCCAACTGCCAGAGTCAGTCAAACTTCCCTACTTTGTAAGTAATACATGCCGTGCATAAAAGTTTTTACGGAACTTACGAGGGAAGAGTTTCAGGTGATAAGAATCTAAAGGGCTTTTTAAGAATTCTGTGTTAGAGGACAAATACACTACAGAGTCGTCCAGGATTTCGGATAGTAAACCGAGTTTTAATCAGGGATTAATTGATGAATCGGTTGTTAGTTGTTAGTAATTTACGGCTGTCATTTGATTGTTTCTTTAATTGTTGTGGTTTTTTTAGTATAAATTATTAAAGAGATCAACACTTTCATGAGCAACTTCAGCATTCGTGAATTTTTGGGCCAGAAAGGCCCTGAATCCATGCCAATAGGTCAGCTTGCACTACAACATGGAAATTGAGTAGCACTTACATGCTTAGTGAGGGGACTGATATGGACCATGTAGTTTATTTGCCGACTGTCCTTGGAAGAGGCAATCAGGACAATGCCATTACATCTCTCTCTCTCCTTGTCTACAAGAATTCATAAATCCTGGCTAAATTTCAGTCTGTTTCTAATTTCTCTAAAAACGGTCCATTAGTTAGTGGAAATACGACAATTCCTGTCATTAAAAGGCGCGAGGAGGATGTTAGAAGATCGTATGGACATGTTAGAGAGGCACAGCCGTCTCCAGGCTGTATAAAATGGGACAAAAGCCGTTTAGCCATTAAGATTTACATAAGTGCCTGGATTCCATTAGGCTTAATTTTAGGGAATTAAATTGGATGATAATCCCTAAATAAATTTCCCCTCTTGTATTTCCAGGTGAAGGGAAGAACGTGTCGTTGTTGTGTAAAGTATCCTCCGTTCCCGAGGCCTCCTTGGAATGGCTCTTCAACGGCCAGCCGCTGTCCAACTCGTCCCTAAACCTTCTGATAGAGACTACGAATGCCTACTCTGTGGGCTCAGGTGGCTATCCAAATGGACCACCTCTGGCCCTTTCGTCCTCCTCGTCAACTCTGGCCCTCTCCTCTCATCAATCCATCTCAAGCATCCCGATCGAGAAGAAGAGTGAGCTCCTCATCTTAAATGCCACGTCGGATGAGAATGGGACGTTCCTCTGTGTGGCTAGGAATCCAGCCGGGGTTGCCATGGCCAACTTTACCGTCCGGGTGTTGACGAAATATGACTCAGAAAGCTCGCCGGATGCGATGGGAACGATCCCCCTCTTCGTCTCCAGCTACCCTAACCTATTTATCATTGTGCTAAGTACGGTTGCAGTGATAGGTTTTGTGATCGTCCTTTTTGTCCTCTCTCTCCTGGTCTGTAAATGTTCACGGCTCTGTGGCTTCGGTCCGCGGCGGGGCCGAAGGTCCTCATCCAGTTCTTTAGGGGCTGGGGATGGAAGGAATGGGAAGGGGGGCAAGAAGGGGCACAAGGGCCACAAAGCTAATGACAAGGATGGGACTATGAGTAATGTAGTTAGTGTTTGTGGAGGGAAGTTGGATAGACACTTGAGTGAGACTAGCACCCTAACGACCCACACAAAGTCCAACGGCTCCGTCTTCCTCCTAAGTACAAGTTCGGAGTTGGGGGATTCGAACCCTGACCTCATTGAGGGGGTTAAGAGGGTGGAAGGTGACGGGCACGAAACGTCCTTCTCTCACTTTAACAATGGCTCCCTGTATTGTTCGTCCAGTAATGTTAACAGTGGTGACCCTGTACCTAATCCTTCTCTAAGTAACAGTCAGCCTCCTCCGTCTTCCTCGGGCTATCATCATCATCAGAACAATCAGCAACACTACGCTACCCTTGGTAGGAACCCCTCGGGTCAAAGTTCTCTAAACTCTAGTGCCGTTATTTTAGAACCAAGTCAGTTTAGTAGTCCAGGATGTCAGTACAATTCCAGCAGCCAGTTCAACCCTCCTGGAGGGCAGTTTAACTCTCAAGGACAGTTCAATCCTTTCCCTATGGACTACGGGCTGCCAAAGTCATTGAACGTAGCCACCCTGGTCCGAAGGTCTCCTAGCTACCCAGTGGGTGTTAGTGTATCTTGTGCTGGGGGTTCTTCAATTTCCTCCCAAGGCAACGTCTCCCTCCCAACCAACTACGACCTGGCCAAATACCCCAAGGAGTATATCAGCCCTCAGCAACAGCAACAGCCCCTTTCGTCCCCCACCTCATACGGTTACGTTCCTGGACAGTTAATTTACACGCAGTCCCCGCACCAAGAGTATTACCCTGCCTACATTCTGCCCCCTGGGACTTATGTCACGACATACAGTGGACCTGGGGGCGAAGAGTATGCAGTCGCTACTATGGGGACTTACCTTGACTCCGGACCTCTTCCAGTTAACTGCTCCTGTGGCCCAATACTCGAAGGTAACGAGTCTGACGAAGGTAGGAAGTGTGAAGTAGATGAAGTTGGAGGTCATACTGCCTCAGCTGTGTCAAACGCAACAAAGGCAGCGTCCCCAATCCTCGCAGGGAAGTCCGGGACGACGGAGGAAGAGAGCTCAAGTCTGAAATCTATTGCCCCCACCACAAATAACTGTACCAACAATGATGGTAGTGGAGGTGTGGGTGATGTCAGTGGTAGTAGTGCTGATGTGTCGACGACTTCTGGTCTCTCGAAGTCGACGAAGACGGGTAGTACAACTGGAGCTGGAGGTAGCAGTAGTGTGGGCAGTGGTAGTAGTAATCCAAATAACATTACACGACTTCAAAGGCAACTCACGACTCAAGTAAACGAGAGTCCAGACGAAGGCTACGAAGACGAGAGTGCAGAGGGGACAGAGATCTAATTAACTGTTTAGGTTTTAATCAATTTATTGTTTAAATGACATTTTTGGAGTGTATAAGGTTCAGAGGTAGAGACTCTTGGGATAGTTATGGTTACATACTTTTGTGCATCAGTTGTAGAGGTGGGATTCTTCATCCTCCAGCCACCAGCATGAAGCATCCAGTAGAGACTGACTAAATAAGTAATAATCCTGTCTATCCAACTATGTACCACTCTTTTTAAGTATTACCAGACATTTCTTCTCTCGTCTAATCGTTAAACTTCGAATCGGATTCAAACCACAAGACCTACCTCAATGTTTCGATATAAGCAGAGAAGATTCAGGTTGGAATTCCTTAGTTCACGGAATTACAATCCCAGAAGAGCCAACTGATTCGGAACATTATTACTCTTTTTTAATACCAAATTATCTTTCCGCACTACTAGATGTACCCTACGCTAATATTTACATTTACTACAAGTCAGTAGGGAAAGTTAGGCCGCTGTAAGCATCCGGTGCATAATAATTCTAAAATAACGTGGAATTTTTAGGTCATTTTTCAACTGGTTGGCGAGAAGCGTTTAAATTTAGTATTTGGGAG
This sequence comes from Desoria olivacea, assembly GCA_034695115.1. Classification (NCBI taxonomy): domain Eukaryota; kingdom Metazoa; phylum Arthropoda; class Collembola; order Entomobryomorpha; family Isotomidae; genus Desoria; species Desoria olivacea. Next base: position 7,463 of record JAQFZA010000558.1, on the reverse strand, counting down.
GCTGGAAATCCCATACAAAATGCCCACAGGACTTAACTATTCCTAAAACGACTTGCAGCATCCTATCAATCATACATCACGTGTTCTGGATTAAATCAGTCTGATTTAGATTTCTTCATGTAGCTACATGGTATTTCATGTACGTGACTTTGTTAATTTATATTCAAAGAAAGGATTTCTCACACACAGTGTTCCCGTTATTAAAAGGTTTAAATAATTTAAAGCTCTCCGTAAGTCTGTCTCGTATTCAATTCACTCTCAGCAATAATCCTTGACCTAAGGTGCGAAAAAAAGTATTGTAATATTATTATGTACAACAACAAGCTAGTCCGTATATTTAATACCGTTTAAGGAGTATTTAATTAAAGAGGTTTTATATAACGGAGTTCATAGTTCTTAAACAGTTTCAGTTAAAGTTCTTCAAAGTTTAATGAAAAGGTGCGTTTAAGTGGAGGTTGTCATTTTGGTTTAGTTTGTACGTAATTACTGTAGGAACTAAATGTTAATAATTAAGATTGACCGAATGACTGATAATATGACAGAGGGCTTTTAGAAGACGGAACTTGAAGCAATAGACGAGACGGAGAGATTTCCAAGTATTTTCAAGCGTTGAAAGCGACACGTACTTCTTAGCTTGTAAATCAATTCGGATAGTTAAGTAACTGTAATGGAGTTTACATTGAAACAAGTAAATAATCTTAATCATCTATGTTTGGGTTACAAGTACAATCGTCATGTTGTTTAAAAGTTTAAGGACTCACCCGACCTTCCACTTTTGAGCTGAAGGTAGGTTTGTAAGAACACATATGTATACTGAACTGCTTGTAATAACCTAGTTAACTTTGATTGTACTTACTACTTACTTAATTAGGTTTCGTGAATGATGTACGTTTGTAAACAAGAAAATAATTTGGTGGGATTTTATACGAAATTAAAAAAAATGGGGAAAGGAATAAACTTTTAAAGGCATAAATTACTTAACGGAATATATGTAGAAGTGGATACTCTTAAGAAATCGTTATATTACGAACACCTTGCGACGACTAGTTAACTAGCTAAGGGACAATGTATTTAAACTTGTAGATATAATTTAACAAAGGTTAAAATAAACACCCGTTGTTTACAGCTAAACTTCAGAAACCAACTATAAGTCTAGGTTATTTGAAGTGTAACAGAGTTTATGGAAACTGAGAGAGAATTGAATAAAAATGTTCGTATTTCTGTCGGTCACATTAACGATTTACACATCCGCCTTATTTTCATTATCATGTGCCTACACTTATCGATGTATCGATCAGTTTAGCATCGACATTATGCATTAAAAGGAAGGAAATCAATAAAATCCTTCAGGTTATTAAAATCGTGCATTAGAAACTGCATAAGCATGCTTTTCAGGTAATAAAAATATGTAAGTAGCTACTTATTTGAGATTGGACTGGGGGAAATGTAAGACAGTTTCGGGAGCAAAGCCTACAAGAACATGTCGATGCATCGATCAGTTAAAGTTTATTGATGTCCCCCATGTACAGGATTGGATTGGTGGCTCGGTCGGACGTGTACGAAGTTATTGGTCCGTGTCCTATGTACAGACAATGTTTCTAAGAAAGTGTGTCATGTATGGAATCAATATATTTGTGTACAAGTAGATGGACTATTTGGCAAAGAATAACACAATAAAAGGGGGAAGTTGGCGGAGGATTGTTTTTATGGAGGGGACTCCATCACCATCATCATCATCATCATCATCCTGTCCATCCCATTTCATTACATTCTGATACACACTGCCCCTTCAATGATATCACAAAATCACAACATCCCTTTACACTACAGAATTACTATCCGGATGATGAGGATTTCATGTCCCATTATGTCTTTCAGCCTCCTTATAAGTCAGGTTAGCTGGGTTGGTCATCCAATCAATACATTTTATATCCGTTTTTACGGTTTCATCAAAACCTAATTTATTAACGGATCGACCTATGGATTGAGATATTCTACTGATTTTATTACATCTTGTTATTTTCCACTGGCTGTATATCTTTTAGTCATAAATAGAGGAAAGTTATGAAGCCCAATTAGTTAAGCTCCATAGTTCATTCATAATTATAGCTGATCATTTTTTAGAGGGGAATTAATTTTTTCTAAATGCTGTTCTTTTTTTAAGTACGAAACTAAATGTTAGGAGAGTCATATTTCTATATTAATCAATGCCTCCAGTTTTTATAATAGCGTCCTGAATACGCGGGTAATACGAGTAAGTGTGCTGGATTTTTCTGTTTGCTACTCCACCTTAGTTTGGAAGACAATGGCAATGAGAATGGAAACAATTTCGGACATTTTTGAACTGATTTTATTTGCAGTGATGGAACGGGGAAGTAGAGATTTTGGGAAGTTACGACGGTTTGGAATTCCAATGGATTCAGCAGTAAGTAAGTCAGGGAGTCAGGTTTTTTGGGAGCTTCGTTTCAAATCATTACACTTTACTGCTCCATTCCTCCCCGATTTCATCTTCGCTTCGTCCTGTTAATGGCCGTATATTATTATCCACCCACCACCAACAACCCATAGCCTTCACACGTTTTCCCCTTAATTTTTTGAGGACCAGGTTTTGGAATTGGGACTCGGGTTTGGAAATCAACAAGGAGATATTTACAGGAAACTAGAGGCCTTACCAATGCCATGCCGAAAGTCTGCGTATGAATCAACTATAGCTTTGTTGTTTGTTATAGCTTTGTTTGTGGAATACAGATCCATGTACGATCGGTAATACCAAGTGGGAGGACCTGGTGTCCAGAATGGTTAACCTACTACTTCAAGGAAATCCCATTTAAACAATAGAAATGAATAGAACTAATAACATACATCAGATAGGATTTATTTATGAGTTTTTAGAACAATTCCAAACTTGTCATATGAACCATCTACATCCACAGGACTCCAGAAATTCAAAATTATAATTTTTACATATTTTAAATATTTCGGGGTTGTCGTAATTCAATAAAACAATCTTAAAACATACTTTTTATCGTTTGTAATCCATAATAAAAAGTAAAAGGACATAATTGGGAAAAATCAATATTTGGACAACTTACAAAATATCAACTCCATAATACATATACGGAAATGATTCTGAAACGGAGGATACTTTTGGACCTTCATTAAGTTCTGTTGTCAACTAGGGGAAGACACTTCACTACAGAACATCTAGAATTGGAACTAATTGTCGCAGTTATAAAGCTTTAAAGATGTTTAAGATGTTTTTAACTTTAATTTGTTATTTTTTTGTATTCATTTTGTCGATCAATGTTGAATCATCGCCAGTCTGTCCAGAGCTGTAGACAGGTAGCTCTTAACTATGTTCGGCTTAGATACTTTAGCTTACGATGTAGGACCTCACCGGTTGTATTTATTTTTGTCTTGGGTTACCAACAATTTGTGTAAGATAATTAATTCTTCACTTTTGAATAAAAGGATCTGAAGAAAACTAAATTAAGTGATCTTGCATCGTCAGTTCGGATTTACATCTACAGCGTTGTACTACAAGCATCGTTTCTTAAATCCCACTTGTTGGAGCAACTTCCTATTACATCCCATTATTACCCATGGGATTTAATGGGATTAATGCATTAAACCCATTAAATCTCGCTTTTTTAAAAACCCACTCGAAATCCTGACTAAAAGAAACCACGATAATTTGTTTTTTTCATTCCGTTCTTCGGCCACTTGGATTAGGCAGTTCTCTAAAATCGAAATCCTGTGAATGCGATATTTTGCATTTTGTTCGAAATTTGTACGACACAAGATTGACGCTTGGTAAAATTAAAGTATTCATGTGTTGAAGCAGTAGGATAACAAATGCTTGAGTAAAAGTGGGAATTTTCAATTTCAGAACCTGGGAAATGGCTCTGATTGACCAAGTCGGGATTCGGTGATGAAGGTTCTTTACGTGGCCTAATACTGTTATGATCCAGAGTTATTTGGGAGTTGAAAGTAAGATTGGGGAAGTGCTTGTAAAGGATTGGGACGGCAGTTGGGCAGGACACTTTGTCGTATTTGCTATTTAGTGAATGTATTCCTTGGCTATAAGGCCGTGAAAGGACTAACGACAATTGATACGACTTCTCCAGAAACAAACGCCTGTCTTTTTCATAGAACACCAAATTCCAAGTCATAAAAGTCCATGCCAGATGACTATTGTTGTCCTCCTTTCGACTACAAATGCTAGAACAAACACTGTCCACTCATTTTTATCAAGTCCCTCCTGCACAGCTTCACAGCCCACTCTGCCTCCCCATAAAGGCTAATGTCTTCCGGGTACTTAACCACAGGCTAAACCATCTACTCCTTTCTCAAGGCATGACAACTAGTCTAAACAATGTATTTAAAAACTAACTGGGATTCCACATGGAAAGTTTGACGAGTAAGGTGCTTAGGGCTTCGTAATTTGAATCCGAACGGACGGATATTTATTTATGCATCCGTTTGTTTGGGTTTTAGGAGAGGATCCGGGGATTTGGAGAAGTGAAGGAAAAGTCTGGGATTTTGTGCCCGGATTCGAAAGTACCTTTTTGAGGAATAAGATTTTAGTGAGTGCCGGGTTGGGTATTTTATCGGTTGGGGTATAGAAGATGTTGTATGTATGTATAGGAGGAGAGTGTAATGCTGGATGGTATTTGATTGTGTTGTAGAATGATAGTGGAATAAGGGAAGGAGGGTGGGCCATTCCGTATTTTTTGATTTCTTCAGCTCTTTTTGGATCGTAAAATGTTCCACTTTCCTCCAATATTTTGCACATTTCTACACTTTCACTAAACGATTTATTCCACACTTTCCACCTCCTCCAATATTCTTAATAGTCTCCCCTCGCCCCAGCACTCTCCTTTTTCAACCATCAAATCAACCATCATCATCTCTACCCACTAGCCATCTCATCCATCCAACAAAAAAAACGAACAAAAAATATTCAATATCTTACAAGTTGAAGTAATAATGGGGAAGGTACATACTGGTCATTCCGCATCCTTGTTACAGGCCGGGTTGACTCATTTATCAGCAATATCTACATTCTATTTTGATCATACATACGTAATACGTGATTTTTTACACTGAAATATCTGGTTAGATACTCATTTTACGAGAGATGTTAGATTTCGTAATTTTCTTATGTTGTTCCTGTACTAAAATAACAATCAATCATCTTTATGCTAAGCTAAGTATCGGCAATTTCTAAACTGAGGTAAATTTACCCTTTACATAAATGAGAAATATGTGTCGGAAAATTCTTGTTTTCGGGATATCTACACTAAGCTTGTAAATTTTCAAAACAGATCGTTTGACCCGCATGGGTCTCTGACCACACCTGAATTATGTTCTCCTGAACCATGCATAAAAAACTAAAATCTTTCGAATCGATGGAATACTTTTTGATATTATGATTTTCAAACACCAGAACAATGAACTGAGACACCCTGTTTATCAGCCTAACTACAAGACGATATTTTGAAACGTCCAAACCGACCATTGTTCAAGTCAACCTCTCATGGAGGCAAGCAAACTCTTGATATATTATATGTATTGTCTTACACTCTTTCATTACTTATTTGTTATTGGGGATAGCAATCCTGTGATTATTTTTCCGAATATGCAATCAAGAGTTTTGGACGACGTAAACAATTCCTAGACAAAGAGAAGAAGGCCAAGCCTGGAACAGAATTCCTTGAGAATATAAAAAGCTTGGGTAGTGTGTCCCTATTATAATTTTCAATTTCCGATAGAGGCGGATAGTGTTATTATGGCATGGCGTGTGTCCAATTCTGCCAAGTCAGAACAAGAAGAGTCCGACTGACCCACCATGCTCAATAGTCTGGATCCTATACGTCGTGGTGGTGTGGGTTCTAAGGCTCCTTTAGATTTAAAGGAGACTTCTGAGTTTACGCTCCCCGTACAGCAGATGTGAATTATCGTTTCAATTATTTCCACACACTTATTGAACATTTCTTTTTAAACTTTCGCCTCTCGTAATTTTAAAACTATTGATGGAAATGGGGCCGGAACATGAGACTTGGATAACTTCTATTGAATCAAGCAAATCATTGGGTCAGCCTAACAATGTGTTGTGGGTTAGATGCTTCTAACTAAGTTTCTCCGACTGCAGGCTACTCTCAACACGAAGGGACTCTTTGAGTTTTAATGTTTCCAGGTTGGGTGCGATTTGAAGGAGGCGTTTCAGGAAGTTGTAGTGATTCGCCTGAAGATTCCTGAAACAGTAAATATGGATTACATCAGTGAAAATGTAGTGAATATTAACAGCATGGCCTGGATTTGTAAAACCATAATTATTAAACAATTTAAAAAAGAAAATATGAATTTCATAAAATATTGAAGAAGTTGATTCCACTTTAACTTGAGCAAATTTAACATTGGAGTCTACACCGTCGCGGTCGCAGGTCACGAGGTGGGAGGTAGGATATCAAATCTGTCAAAATCTGGAAGAATGTACAATTTACACTTCCCATGACATTACATGAATGCCCCATTCCCGACTTATAGACATAATTGTCTCTAGGCACAAATGTCTGTTTCGTCATTTCTGTCGTCTCACCAACATTGAAGATCCAACCATTTCAATTATAACTGAAAATTTATAAATTCGTTTTTCATTCATACTGGAAATATTTTTCTAAATGAAATGAAAACTGCATTTATTTTAAATTTATTTTAAAACCTGATGGAGGGCTTATGGCGTATTTAAGAGATACGGATGACCAATGCTCTAAGAGCCGCGAAGGATTCTCGCGGACAGCCCCCACTTTCGCTGATTTATTTCGTACCTAACCGGTACAGTTCTTTAACGTTTAGATTTGAAAATCAATAAAGGTTACCTACTAAACTTAACTATTATTAAATGTCTCCGAATTGAATATTACGGAACCATTTTTATCCTTGCCATTCAAATCTCGGCTTAGTACGTTTGACAAGTTTAATCAATTAAGTTTGATTAAGGTACAAATTTTGAGGCCGTGTTCGTATGAAATCTGAATTCGAATCCAAATTTGCAAGTTACAGTGTGTGACCTAATTTTTTGGTTTATAACGAAACTACATGGCCGTCTGAAATAAAGTGCATTTTGACTTTATCACAACTAGTTAATGATTCCTCTGCATATTTATTCTCACACTTTTTAAAATTTAGTTAACAATATTACCAACAAGCGGTAAACAGCTATTAACGAATATATCAACCGAAGGTGCAAGGCGAAGTCTTGTTAGGGCTATAATTTATAAATCGGTTTTTTTTTTCGAAAAGAAAGTTTTGTTAGTGGAGTCATGCTCGTATTTAGTTAACATTGACAAGATCACAAAATAAACGTTTTAGGATTTATACCGCTTCAACACATTCACTTTGGTTTCTTTTCCTCACTGGAACCTCGCCATCCACAATTATCTCACCTCTCGAATTATTCT
>JAQFZA010000557.1:0-17204 GCA_034695115.1 Desoria olivacea | reverse complement strand
ATACGTCAAGGAAATTGACGAGTTTGAGGCCACAAAAATAGAACAAACCTTGCCGGACTAACTTTCTCTCACTTTCTACTTAGCCAATGATGTACACAAAAATTGAGCATGGATGATTTTATGTATAAATAAATACAGTTGTCATTTAAATTCAAAGTAAATTGTTTTTTTACGTTATCAATATTTTAAGCTGGAGAATTCAACCTAGAAATTAAAATCTGATCTCTAGGGTATATAAATACGTACAATTAGGCACTTTAAACTCAAACCTATGTTGTATAGCAATATTACAAGTAGACATACTTTCTCCATAGCCGGAGAAAAAATGTAAAATTAATTCCGAACATGGAGGATTCATTTTGTAAATAAGTTCAATAATGTAATTTAAGACAATTTGTATTTCAAAGTTCTTTCTAATAAAAAAAAGCAATCAAAACAAAATATCGAAATTGTATCACTAATTCTTAATTTCAAGACAATTCATTTTCTGCCAGTGCAGAAACTGACATTTAATGGGCTTTCTGTGCATGGGATTTAACATATTTCAGGCGTCCAGGTTGTCATCTTATGTCTTTGATTTCCGGTGACGTCTGTTCAACATGCTGGATCTGCACAAACTCCTCGCAGTGTTTTCATGCTGACTTTCGTAGTAGAATTTTGAGCCCTTAAATCATCAAAAAAAGATCTAAACAAACTTTGTAAGGCATTTAATGTTGGTGTTATTACATCAGGATTGCACTGAAAAACTCTCTTCTCCTCTGCAGTTTCTAAATCCTCAGAAATTTCCAAATCCTTTTCCGTGACGTAGAGGAGTTCCACAGAATTTTCCACTAACGGGGTGAGGGTAGCCACTGATTGGGGGAGTGGGCCTTCAATAGTCGTGCTGGGCTTATCTTCGTTTTCCCCTTAAAATCATTAGAATTTAAATCATCGATGTAATATTCTTATTTGAGCTTGTAGATTTTTTATCGTATCATTCTCACGACGTTTTAGTTAAAACAATGCCGATGGTTTTTGAAACTTTCTTACCCAAGTAAGAAGTAGAATATGGAGCTTCTGAGGATGACAGATCACGAGGAGGCGTAGGAGGTAAAGTAGTACTTGAAGGAGCTGACACATTAATGAATTCATTAACAGCCAAAAATCCGGCATCGGATTTTGGACACCTTGGCGTACTAAAGTGAAGTCTTTGCAGTCCCAGTGTCCTGATTTTCCACAGAAGGGTTTAGGGTAGCCACTGAGTTGGTAAGTGGGCCTTGAATAGACGTGCTGGGCTGATCTCCGCCTCCACCTTGACCATCAATAGAATTTCATTAATCATTAATATTCTTGTTTGAGGTTTAAAATTAATTTGAAACACGGGTTGTAGATTTTTTAAATATTATTCAAACGACTTTTTAGGTAAATCAAATTCCCATGGTTTTTAAAACTTTCTTACTTAAGTAAGAAGTGGTGTAAGGAATTTCCGAAGATGAAACATCTCGAGAAACCGTAGGAGTTGAAGTGGAAATTGAAGGAGCTGGAACTGAAATGAAATCATTCATAATCATTAGTCCTATTGTGGAAACCTTCGTGTACTAAAATAAGGTCATTTCTTAATTAACTTCCATGCCTTCCGTTTCTCCCGTCTTGGCAAATATTGCACTCTTCGACCTCTGACCTTATTCCTTCCATGACTCTAGTCTCTAAGAAGGCTCCGTGCCGTCCGTACCTCAAACTAAGTAGTACTTCTGGCTGGACTGTGGACTGGAGGCAGTCTAAATGAGTTCAGAGTTCAAGAGTATTAAATAATTGAACAATTAACTTAATTAATTGACCGATAGTAGAGTAGGTAGAAGTGTAAGAAAAGAAGTATTCAATTACAATTACATTTTGTATCCTCACCTGTTCTCTCTTGCTGCACGCTGTATGTAAGTCTATAATGAGGAGGACCGTTTCCACTTCACACTTCTTTCTTTAATATTGATAACAAGTGTAGTTACTTGTTAATGAAGTACTGTTTGTGGTTTGGGTATATAATTGTTGTATGGTGTGAAATGAGAAGGTTGCTGGCTGGATAAGTTGGGACCAGTTCTGATGAGGATTTAGAGAGACAGATGGAGGCTGGAGCTGGACCATGGTGGTTTACGAAATATTTCAACCCTCCCGCCATATTTCAAGTTTCTTGTTGTAGAAGGTCAAAACCAAGAATCCTTGATTCGGGTACACGGGCGAGGTCCACGACTCCATACTAATATCAATGTATACGTTCATGCTTACAAGAACTTTGACGATTTGCAAGAGATGTTGCTGTTCAGTTCCCTCATCCTTTATCCCACTCAGTTCCTCGGACTCTAAAATTATGGACACATCATGTGTGGATTGTGGATGAACATAAATAATCTAATCCGTGAAGGTCTTACGAGTTTTGATGTAAGGGAGCAAGCAGAGAGACATAATCTTGTCGGATTTTAAGACCGTTCCAATCATCGGAGGGCCAAAGCAAAACAAATCTGCCTTCGGGAATACTCTCCTCACTGCCCCTTCCATTTCCTTAATACCGAACCCGAACTCTGCCCATTTACTGGGTTCCCATTGTACCTCTTCCAGAAGAAGTTTCAATTCCTCACCTAAACTATAATCGTCCTTGTTCAACCCCAACACCTCAGTTGATGTTGGAAGGCGTTGATTCTTTACAAATGGTGGTGGACTTGGAGCCGGATCAGCTTTTGAGACAGGTGGACTAACTAGCTTTTTCGTCAGCTTTGGAACTTTTCTGAATATCTCGGGTGCATTTTCTGTTTCACGACGACGTCCACGTGTTATAAGGGATGTTAGACAAGCGACTTTGCCCCCAATCTCTCGGACGGTAGGACTTCGATTGGGATCATTCAGCTGTAGACAGTTGGGCCAATTTTCCGTAATAAATCCACACTTAATTCATCGTCGAGGCCCACCCGCTCTAAAAACTCGTTCAACTAGATATCTTAAATGTTTATTGTAGACAACTTGGATAGTTGACCTTGGATTTGAGGGATAACATACAATAATTGTTAAAGAGGAGGTATTTCCTGGAGATATAACGAACATGAGCGACAAGTGGATTTCCATGTCTTCAGAAAAAACTTCAATTTGTGACAATTTGTTGTCCTATTCTTACCCCTTGATTGGAAGTAATTGGGTATTTCGTTTGGGAAGGAATTTCTCTGTATTGGAATAACAAACTTTTTCTGCCCGTTTAAATTATAGTGTGAATTTAAACTGATTCCCCTTCTGAAAAGAATTTCTAAGTCGAGCTTCAAGATTTTGTTAAAGAACTGATTCAAGAACTATAAGCGGAGACAAATTGGCTTGGAGCCTCGTCACGAATATTGATTTTTGAAATCCTAATTCATAGTTCGTAGTTTGTACAAATAAAATGTAATATTCATTAAATATTCATTAAATGTAACGTTCTATTATCTATCTATGTGAAAATTCTTCGTTCATAGGTTTTCTGGAAGATTATATAAAGAAGAAGATTTTCCTAATCTCCGTCTCACCTTGCCTCCATCTAATATCTTCTAAGTCTAACCTAACCGTAAAACGGCGAGGAGCTTCGCCACTCCTGACCGATCTAATAATTTGTTCGTGTTCCTTGCTCAATCCTTGCTCAATTTGCCTCTCTAAATAAGCCAAAGTTTGGTTATATATTTTATTGTTGATTGGATTGATATTGCCCATATGCTTTCGAACTACAGAAGAGTCGACCACGGCTCACACCAGTAGGCAAAAAAAAATTGGCAATTGGCTTCGCCCGAAAGGACGCACAGGAAACTAAGAAAGCGATGAAACCAACCTGAAAAGCCATATACTAAGCCAGGAAAGAAAGTTGAAGATAACAAACTTTGTGACCCGGTAAAGTAGTTCGGAAGTCGGACCTGAAAGCGGGTCTCCACTGGGTGGTGTAAGTAGAAACAAGATTAGGTGGGAAGGCTGGAACCAGGAACGTGGCAGTCAAAACCGCATAGCCGCACCGTTGGATGGACAGGTAGAAAAACTTCGTAGAGATGTTAACAATAGTTGTGAAAGGTAATGTCCCAGGAACCGGCTGGAGTGCTGGGACAAAGATCCTGTAGTCCGGTTGGTTGTGGTGGTGGGGGTTTTCGGAGGAAAGGCAAACACAGACAGAAAACCGAAAAAGTCGCACAGGAACACTGAACGTGTCTTGCTCCAGTATAATTGGCTCGGAGTTCAGAACGACACTGAATGGAAAGGTCAATTAAGGGCTCAAGGTTTGCAATTCCAAAGATTCCAAATAATTGTTTGCAATTTAATGCCCTAAACATGGAAGAGTTTTCAACCTAAAAACCACTAGAAGTTCTGAAACAGAATCCAAACGCAGGAAAGTTTACTGGAATATTAAATGTCGAATAGTACTGTGTAAACTTGAGAACACACTATGTGTGTGATTGCCTGGTGAACTGACGGAACTAGAAGTGTTCCAAAAACCACCTGAAGAACACCACAAGAAGGAATAAGTCCGTTTCACGTAAGGAACACCAAAAAATGTTTAAAAATACACAAAAAGTAGAACTTTAGGGGTGAACAAAAGTTAACCACAGGAAGCCAATATTAGCCACTGGAAATTGAACCAAAGTCCAAACTCCAGACAGGTAAAGTTGGAAGTTTTTAACGAAGAAAACTCCGAATTCAATCGAGTAAGTTTAAAGTACCATAGACGATGGAAAAGTAATATCCCGAACACAAAAGAACTGAAGGGATAAAAATTACTGAAAACACCAAATCACCAATGGGCTCTGAACTTAGGAAACTGCGAGGAAATGCAGGAACCGAAAGTATAAGGGGTCGACAAATAATATGTAGTGTTCGAAGCGGAACAAAACGATTCAATTCCGGATTCAATTAACATAAAATCTATTTTGATTAGGATTTTAGATCTGCTGCGACAAATCGTTTTAGTTTTATTAACTTCTATCCCTCGTGCCTTGTAGCCGACTGACTTGGGAAATGCTGAATTAGCCTTTCCCAAGCCACCAAAAATCCCTAAACGGCGTCCCTAATCTGGACAAATCCAGATTCTCAGAAGGGAAGGGATAATCAAAAGGTCGACTTAGTCAACTTGTTGATCCCTTCGCATGGGGTCAAACCGAACATTGGTATAGCAGCGAGTCCATGACTAGGCCTTAGCTAAACCAATGTTTAGATCTGCTATACAGATGTTCAAAGTGAACATCTGGAAGGAGAGAGAGAGAGAGACGGCCACACCGACCCCATTAACCTCCGTTATCATCCATTCCTCATCAACCCCGTCTTGGAGTTGATGAGAATGAATAGAGACGGACAAGGAGAAGCCGGGTGCAAAAGTTGCACCCAACATCTCCCCACCATCTTGTCCCTCTCAAATGTCACGCCGGGGGCAAGTGCACATTTCCTATGCACTTGCCTCCCGCATGTAACTCACCTCTCCCTTCCTACATTAGCCTTCTATAAAGACACGCCTGGGGCTAGTGCACATTTCCTAAGCATGTTACTCTATAATAATTCTAACAACGAATCATGTTAAGCATATTAATATTAATATACCAATATTAAGAATATTAACCTACTAATAATCCAAACAAAAACGTGTGCTTCAACCCTTGAAGAGTAGTTATCTTGTAAATTGTAAAGTAAAAAAAAGTAAGAAAGTGGGCAACTACAACTAGTATCAAGAAAATTAGAAAATTATCGAACCATTAAGTGGGCAACTACAACTAGTATCAAGAAGATTAGAAAATTATCGAACCATGATGTCATCACCAAGTTGTGACAGGAACATGTTCTTTAAATCACCGAATTTCAGCGGCTTATCGCTATCAAGTATGTGACCCAGTTTTACAGCACTTTCGGCACATAGCTTTTTGAATCGATCAACTTGTTTAGAATCCGTCACAGATATTGTCAAATTGACGGTAGGATCGACGGGGTCTTTTACCACTAATGGGAAGAGGTAGGAAAGTCTTCGCTCACGAGTTTTACCATCCGACCCAACTTTTAAGTGATCGAGGAGGTGAAGAGGAAGGCCCTTCTCGTTTTCCTACTGAAAAGACAACTTGGATAAAGCCGCTCATAATTCAGTGCACAAGATGCTTTCTGAGAGGTTTACTTCACTGTAAAACTCAAAGAAGCTCTTCATGGTGTCAAGTAATCCGAAAGCAGGGGTAGCAACGCAGGAACAAAATCCAGCTCTACTTATAGTAAAATCGCCACTTGAGGTAGGCATTTATGGGTGTAATCATACAGAAATATATTTTAAAAATAATTCATTTGTAGAATTTGGAGCATAAGGGTAATCAGTCCTTGTTGGAGAGTCTGGTTTATAGCCGTCTTCCACAGCAATCACGAAAACCACGATTCGTCACACAAGTTTGGCAAGGCCGAGAGGATACGGTATGCAAAACCTTGTTATTTTAAGTTTTAATATATATATACATTTTGTTTTGAAGTTTCTGAACGCGTTTTGTATAATTTAAAGCAAAAAACCATACAAACTGACCCGCCCACTCAGCCTATCCCTGACACAAATCGCCTTCAAACCGATAGCCAAACCGGAACAAAATCCATCTTTGCTTGTAGTAAACAAGTTGCCAGTGGAGGTATGCATTTTAAGTGCAATTAATATGATTGTAAATTATATATGCATAATACAAAGAGCTCATTTCCAGGATTTGGAGCACAAGGTTAATCGTTCCTTGTGCAGAACTGCAATTCTAATCAACCGTTATCTGGACATGAAAATGAATTCGTCTTCTTGGAATTTAATATGCTTAATCCGATGAACCACCAAGAGTCTGCATGTGTCATACTCCAGTCCGTGCGGGGGAGCCTGGCAAGAAATGTAACCAGATCTTCCAACACCACCACCTCGTTTAATGTATGTTTATTGTTTTGTTCTCCCATGACAATGCAATTTTAAGATATAATTAGTCGAGGCTTGCAAAATTAGAAAACCGACTGTGCAGATCATTCTGTTGCACTGGGGAACTTATTTCTGCATATCTGCAGCAAACGTTCTCTGTCATGCTATACAAACTGAATGCACTGAATCCGATGACAAACAGAATATCGGAATGCATCCGTTTAAAGAACAACCGACGTCGGGGATTTTGAACATGTTTATTAAAACGATGTTAATATTCTTACATAGATACTTACGCACTGAGAGTTGTGCCACATTTTTTTTTTTTTTTACTATAGTGGGTCCTCAAACATCTTTTTTTTGAAATCTTGTGGGAGGTCTAATTATTTCTATATTAATAAACCTATAATGTAAAAAACTTATTTATATGGGACATACTTTTACGCTTAGATTTCAAAGTTATGCAGTCGCGTCTTCCACTTAACACACCACACATCACTTATTTTGTCTTTTTTTTGCATTTCAATAAACTGATAATAATCTTTACTTTTACAGCTCCACAATCACTGAAGTTTTTATTATTTTAATATTTACGACATTCAAAAAATCCTTTTCAAAAAACGAAAAAGTTTATCAACATGAATCCAAACAATTTGACGAATATAATCATCAACGAGAACCAGGCTGAGGATCAAGACCCGACAAGTAGTCGGAGTGTTAGTGAAGAGTTTTGGTCATCTTTTGAGAGGTGGCCCAGTGTCCCAATGGACCTGATACCTGCTACAGAAGATGAACCGAATCAACTGGGATTCGGACCCTTGACATACTCCACCGTCGACTTCAGTGATGACGACGGGATGGAGGAGCATCTCTACGGTCCACTTATTTCATCACACAGCGAAAGTGAAAAGGACTGATCTGACATTGACGAGCAGATACAGCTTCTTCCAAGAAAACGGGTAGGACTCTCTACAGAAAAGAAGTTGTTGAGGAATAAGGTGAAATTTACTCAGTCCAAGGTGGCTGAACTAAAACTTAGAGTAGATGAGTTGCAGAAGGAAGCAGACCTTCAAAGACAAAGAGGGGACGGATTCAAATCCCAAACAATCAAGTGTGAGGGCCAAATGGGCGAAAATGCGTCAAAGTTTCAAGATTTCATGAACGAAGAAAAACAGTTACGAGGAAAAGTTCAAACGATAGCGAAAGTGGGTTTGACAAGATTTACGAGGACATCGGCTGCATCTTCCACGGCTCAATGGAGACTATGGAAAAGCTGAAGAAATTCAAGGAACATATGTAACTGCTTGAAAGGTACAGTTTTTTTTAAAGTTTATCTTAAAAAGATTCTTGTGGTTTCTACTAACAATGTAATATTTTCAGACATATATTAAAGGTTGAGTTTTTTTTATTTATTGTAGAGAGCTGATTCGGACCGCTAAGATGGGCTGTCGTTTGCAGGGATCACTGCAGGATCCTAAGAAGGACAGCAGCGATAATGGATATTAATCCTCATTTGATTTCCACGGGTTATGGTGACTAGAATTTATGGTGTACCTCCGTCTGGAATCAAGGGACGTATAACAACAACAGACTAACACATTTTTTATTTGTTTTTTCTTACAGTGGCCCAGTGGGGGATACGAGATGTTCTATCCAGTATATCATCACCGATCCGGTGTAGTGCAGACTTTAGATTCTATAGTAGTTTTTTATTTCAAATTTGTAATCGTTTTATATTGTCCAATAAATTTCACGACTGTGTTTATTAAAACTCAAATCTGTTCTGTTTTTATTTCCATTCATCTGCCGGATATCTTTTATTATACAAGTGGAACAAAACTACTTCCTCAATACATTTCCCGCAACAAATTTCTTGTTTTCTTAGCAGAAAAAGCTGCGTTTCCTGCTTCTTCGCATGCTTCGTATGAAGGATGCTTGGAATAGGGATTTTTTTTGGGGGCCAGGGACTTTGTTTTTTGGTCGGCCACCAGCATGGGCTGGGCGTGGTGGGATCGGTTTGGGGGAAGTAGTTTTAGTCGCAGATGAGCAGATAGGCATGCCATTGATTGAAGGGGGCTTGGACGTTGAAGCGGCGATGGGACATTGTCCCCCGTTTAGATTCGCAGACTGCACGGGGGGAATCACATACTTGAATTTAACAGAAGACCCGCTGGTAGTTGCATGCCAATTTGGGGGAAGTCCTGGAAAGGGCACAATCGGTACCACTGATTTGCCTGTAGCCAAAATGCGAGTGGACTCCCGTATTTTCTATATTAAACAACACACACACTTAAATTCAGTGCAAACTGCAATTAAATTGCAGCAAGATCAATAAAGATTTAAGCTAGGGATTTCGTAAACTATTTCCTTTCATAACGTAACCTAAACCCCTACTTACTACCGTAGACGTTTTTTGATCCTCCTCCACAATTGCTTAAGGAGTTGTTGCACTTTCACCCCGTCGATTGCTGTCAAGAGCGAAAGTACAAGTCGAATCGTAATACTTTTGGTCGAAATGTCATAGGACGTTTGCAAGGTTTAGAAAATGTTAAGGCAGAAAAGCTCAAACGATATGAAAATATAAATAGTAAATTGTCATACCTCTTTTTTACAAGTTGAGCAGCCCGATGTTTTAATAGGCTCCTTCCACTCTGTTGGAATGGGAGAACTACTTTCTGACTTCAAGAACAGTTTATATTTGTCGATAACTTTATTATTCTCATGTCCACAGGTGGCAAAAACCTTGTGGACTTCTTCCACCAACGCTGAGAAGACGTCTATACAGCCTTAGTGGTTACAAAGAGAAATTCCTTGAAAAATATCAGGCTGAAGACCAAGTGCAACTTTCCCATCAATAGTAATTGCCAGTTCACTCCTTGAAAAATACTCCACGGTTTTTTTTGCACTGTCATTGCAAAAACCGTATACTGTGACACGGGTCATAATTCTTTCTTGAATTATGGTCATTTTTAGCAGTGTTTTAACGTTGATTAATACACAAATAAATCCGCACCCGAAAAGTATAAAATGGAGGAGGAGGAGGGGAAAAAGGAGCCGAGAAATGATGGTGAATCCTACTTCTTATTATTTACTATATAAGTCCTTTGTTCATGATATTTTTCATATGCATAAGAATACAATATAACGTAATTCAGTGAGGGATGGTTGATACACTCATGCATATGTAGGTTGCCACCCTCATGAATGTGTAGGTTACCCGGCCGAGTGTTTCACACCCAACAAGCCAACCACCCACTACTTCTTGTCAGAATACTATATTACGCTCAGCTTGGCCACTTGGCCTAAAGACAAAGATTTTGTGCATAACATGATAAAGGATTTTTTGTAACGAAGTTCATGGACTAAGTAATTAAAGCATCAAGACCATGAAAGCATCCTGAGCCCAATCTCCAGGAATATTATTTATTAAGTGCTCGTCCCAAAGGGGGGGGGCTTGAGTATGACTCTCATCTCGGCTGTGGGCACGAGGCAGGGTGCTCAGGGGCAGAATATTATGTTACGCTCGGCTGGCGGCAGCCCCTGCGACAGACTGTGTGCACACGAGTCGGTTTTTGGTAATTTGACCCATTAAGTCAATTATGCTGCCTCAAGACCACCAGAGGTTAAATGATCAGAATTTGACTGGAAAGGGGGTCGTTGGAAGGTGAGGAGGGCTTGAGGGGCTTGAAGGGGGTATGGGGTAGGGTGTGGGGGTTGGGGGGCATGGATGTGGTGATTATGACCTCTGGGTCATAATGGTTCACCTTATGACCCCGCTGGAACAAATTCTGATCATTTTGGTGTAGGAAGTGGTCTTGAATAGCATAATGTAATATACTTACCTTCAATCAACTTTAAATTGTCAATTGCTTTGTCAGACAATAACAAATCAAGAATTGGTAAAGGTCGGAAGAACGACATGTTCATTATATGTAATAAATGGCAGAAAGTAATACCTGTAACACCACCAAACTCACTTGAATTGCATTGCATGCAATGATAACTGATACAAAATATATGTAATAGACGGCACAAAGTAATACCTGTGACACCACCAACCACACTTGGATTTCATTGCTTGCAATGTTAACTGATTCAAAATATTGCGCGTATTTTACTACATGGAATGCCAGTTCACTTTTCATTAAGCAGCTGTAAATTGTATTGGTTCAATACAATATTTTTACACATTGCCGAATTGACCGAGTGGTGAGAGGACAGAACCCATGGCCCATCGGCAAAGGGTTCGCATCAGGCCGAAAGCATTTTTTTTATTTTTTTTATCTTTAAGTCTATGTAATCTACTCAAAGTGTTTTAAACGTTGGTTACCATGTAACATTTAGCTAGAAGGAGATGTCATTTAGACTTATAGCTAAGGGTTTTTTAAGTTACATAGCGGAGATCAGCAAATCCCTAAAACTTTACAAAAAGCATTTACATATGTAAATGATGTAAAACGGAAGGGCACATCTGATTCCGCTGTTAAAGTTAGTTTATTAAACCGCACGGTTGACAGGGACGATAAATCCAAGAGGTTTTTGAGACTTTCTTTAACAATTCCGAAAAAACTTCAGTTGACAAAAGTGGACTAGATATGATGATATCGAAATCCATTTTAAGGGAGATGAGACTGTTTTGACATTCTTTTTGGAGGACTTCGGATCGATTTTTTGTTTCAATGCATTCATCACCTTTCTTCAGAAATATTTCTTCACAAGACTTTCGTGTACTTTCTTCCATCTTCAAAGTAGATTTCAGAGTTCGGAGTTCAGATTGGCACCGTCTTCCTTCTGCTTTCAGGTTATCTCTGCTTCCCAAGCACTCTGCAGTCTGACTTTGAAGACTGAGTTCCCTAGCCTTCCACGAACTGGATTCAGCGTTCAGTGTAGAGTTCAAGGAGATGGACTGTTTTGACATTGGTTTTGGAGGACTTCGGAACGATTTTTTGTTTCCATGCAAGTAGATGTAAATATTGGCGATCCAGCCAATTCGGGTACATTCCGGGTTCCCTTGGGGGACCGTCCATAAATATGTTGCCCCCCGAAATATTTCAAAATACTTCCCAGGGGGGGGTGGGTTTGAATCCCATAATCCGATAACCAAAAGCCAATAGCCCGATGGCCAAAGCTATAAATAATCGAAAATGCATAATCTATGGATGAACCCTTCTTGATGGTAGCTTCTTGTGAAAATGCATGTTATTGTCTGAAAGTGGTGGTGGTGATCGGGATTCCTCACCTTTGACTGAAGTAGTTTAAAAATCTAGTTTTTAATAAAGGCTATAAGTTTGAATGGGCTTGGGTGGATGGTGGCCGGCTGGTCAGTACAAGACCAATGTCCCATTATTATGCTAATTTGATTATCGGTTTTCCAATATAATGCGTATCTTTTGAATTGCTCCACATTTTCTCATTTGATATTTATTTATTGTAAATAATAAGCTCGAAGTCGTAGTTGAACTTTTTTTGCCACTTAATTCCGTTATCTTTATATGATTAAGTTGGTTGCACTTGCCAATTAAAATATGATTTTCTATGGAGACATTGATGTGTAACAATTAAATACTCGTTTTACACTATTCATTAATATAAAACTAAATCCATTTTTTTTAAATTATCCATCGAAACTTGAACAATTGGCTTGATTTTATTCAAACACCTGTACTTCATCTTCTTAATAAATAGTATTTAAAGTTGCCTGTTTCATTGCAGTCTCTAATAGTCAACATCATGGCTCCGAGGAAAATTTTAAACACAGGAAGTTCAGGATGTGGTTCCGTCAAGTTTACAAAAAAACATTACCTTAAACACCTTAAACCAAGAACTACGGTTAGGATATCAACCTGTTCTTTGGTCAAAGAAATCTCCAAAAAGATTTCTTGTGTTGGCCGTAATTCGAAAGGAGATTTGGTCGCCAACGTTACATACGGCAAAATTAACAAGCCTAATTATCGTCGGTCTGAATACGTAATGTATTCTCTGCTCGTCAAGGAGATAAATTGTTACTACCCTAAACAAACCTTTTTGATTGACAGATGCTTCTGACGAATTGGTGAGTAGAAATTCAATTATGTTTTATCTATACATACATTTTTCTACGCTTTTAAAATTAAAATATTTAAAAATTGCAGTTCGATTTGAGTGAACGACTGGACTTGGATGACATCATGATCCGAAAAAATAATTTGCCCGCTTATAATGGGAATGCCATAAACGAGGGAATAAATGCATGCTCTTCTACTGATACGCAATTAGTTCCATCACGACGAAACACACAGTATGATGTCGATTTGTCCACTCATTTGCAGATTGTGCAGTGGTTAATGTTTTTTCTTTAGCATCTTTAGCATCAACTTTTTTGCATTTAAATATTTGAAACAATTTAGTCCTAAATGTGGACGAAAAAAGAAAGTTGAGAAAGAAATTCGAGGATAAATTAAAAGTTCTTCCTAGGTTGGAAAGATGATGAATATAATCAGCCCAAACAAAGTCATAATGTTTAGCCAAAATTGCAAGAGGAACTGCAAAATTGTTTTTTCATCTACAACACAAAACTAAACAATAAAATCAAATTGACAACTAATCTTTAAATAATTTGTTAACCTCTTTGTACATAGCGATGTTAGGGACCATTATCAAGAAGAAAGCACTCCCAATTAAAGCGTAATAAAAATACTCTAAATAGAATGTATGAAATTCATAGCTCTTTCCGAAGTCCGTCTCCTCTTCTTTGATTTCTTCTGTATCATTAATTTTTAGCAGACGGTACTCAAACCAACGTGGCATGGTGCTAATTATTGAAAAAATAATTCCAACGACTGCTAGAAATTTTGTTTTTTAAAACAACAGAGCCTTTTGTAGTGCAGTGGACGATATACTGCAATAAATCTTCGTTTAAAATTGAATTAAGATATCCATTTAAATATGATGAATTTTGTATACTGTTTTTACATTACCTTTCAATCGTTATAAGAACGGTGACATAGACTGAACAGGTTTGGGCTACAATAAAAAATGTAACAATTTAAAGTGTGAAACGAAACCTGTTGGTTAATAAATAAGGTACCTGTCAAACCAATTGGGTAGGTCAGAAAAGATATGTAAGGATGAACAAAATCCAAATGATTGTTTGTAAATCCTGTCTCCAATGGTGTAAATAGACCCATTACACCCCATGCCACACTGCAACACAAAACGAATATAAGATCACTGCCTGATAACAATACCTTGAGTAACGTGTATCCTGATGATTTCTTAACGTCGGACAGCAAAATTTTGATACTTAAGATGTTTCCAACGACACCACTTAGTGAAATGGCAATTAAAATGCTGTATATACTGATTCTTTATATAGCCAAACTGTTGTAATGAAATGAATCATTTTCAATGTCGTAATCTGTATCGTTAATAATTTCGTAGTCCATTGCAGATTTAATGCAGATAAGGAGCAGTAATCAAAATGTAAAGATTAAGGATTAAAATGAAATGCAGGAAAGATATGTGATGTATTTGAGTTTTATCTTTTTTAAAGCCATAAATTAAGGTCATCATAGTTCCCAATGTTTTCCTCGCAATTTTACAAACACAAACACTAAAAATCTCCAAAATTGTGGCAAAAAACTTTGCCTTTATCGTGGTAGACTTTACGGAGCATAATATTGAATGTATTTTTAATACAAATAAAACCTTAAGGAATTGAATCGCAAATCCTTTTGAACGGAAATGAATTTGCTGGTGAAGGTTAAACTACAATAACCACTTAGTTCTAATAGTTGACCTCATTTATATAGCCATGACATTTCTTTAAATAACTTATCTGCATCCCTACAAATGTAGACATTCCCATTTCTTCTCTGTCTTGAAAAGTCAGAGCTGCTGACCTACTTCACTATTCAACCTGTTATGTTAGTCTCCATTTATCTCCGTTTGTCTCAGTCTCTGTCTCTGTGACATCATTTAAAAATAAGATCATTTGTATTATTACAGAAAAATGGTTAAGTTTGCATTTATATGTTTTATATTTTGCTCGTTCATCTTTTCTTTAAGTCTACCTACTAAAGTTCTGACATGTACAGGTACAACAGCGAAATGTAAGTCGTTGGAACAACCGTTCTTGGTTGCAGCCATTATGCTTTCTTTACGGCAAAAAAATAAAATTCGAAGGAGAAAAATATCGTCGAAGACCATGAAGGTGACAGGTGGTGAGAACTTTAATGATAAAGGGAAGCGAACATTTAATGAGATGACGATGAAGTTGACAGGTGATTATTTTTTATTTTTAATATTTTTATTTGGATTAAATTCCCACCCAATTCCTTTTTGACTAATTATCCATCATATACAAAAACAGCAATAAAATTAATTACAATTACTTTTTTCAGCGTCCTGTGGAAATACCGAGATGTCGAATAGTTCTTATATACAAAGCCCCAAAACTATTGATTCTAGGTTCTTGGGATCACCGGATCAGGGACATATGCTTCCGGAATGCAGTTGAAGTTGGGGGCATTCCGAGGTGACAATAGCATTAAAGGTATTCGGCTACTGTGTACTCCTCCGGTGACTGATTATCAATCCACTGCAGTGAAAATTACCAGCGCTGTTGTTTGTTTTGGGGGACCATGGGAAAACCATGTGGTCTGTAAAAGAGGTGTCATAACTGGATTCCAATTACGGACGGAAAGGAGAGGTGCATCTTTAAAATCCCAGACCCAAGTTATTAACCTCCGTTTATTCTGGTCGAATCTTGATGAGTTATTATTGGAGGGCCTTGAATCCGACCGGGGAGACTGGAGATCGCCTTAGAAATGTTCTCCTGAACAAGCTGTATGTGAACTGCAAACCCATACAATAGTGAATCTTAATGGTATGACCTTTACACTAATTTATGCATTAACCAAATTATTGTTTCAAAACTATATTTGAATACATTTAGATGGTCAAGTTCCAGGTGTAAATGGTGTCATAATGAAGTGTTGCTGTAGCGCTATCCTATATACGTAAATTTAAAAAACTACATTCCAATACTTCTTGTAATTAATACTCCAAATTGAGTGTTGAATCTGCGAATAATTTCAAGTGTTAAGATTAAGTAAGTTGTTTGACTAGTGGAATGGACTAGTCTTACTATAGGAGTAGAATTATAGTAGAAATGTAACAATATGGTAGATACAGTCTAGACCATTTAGTTTTGTGAATTTAATGAAGAAATTTATTGAATAAAGTCGAGAAGTTGTCAAATTTGTTGATATGTAATCGTTGGAGTATTTTGTAATGCTTATTTTAACTTATTACTGAGAGCATAATGAGCTCCCGTATTATTTGTAACTGAATTTAAGCAATATGAAATAATCTGTCCTTAATGATGCTATCACATTCGATAGGTGGTATTAGTTAAAATAAACAGTTTAATCTTGATTGCAGTTAAGTAGAAGTCACAATAGAGTTTATTTCAGAATTTAAACAATGTCAGGGGTGAATATTTTTACTACACGTTAAACATGGGCAATTCAACAACAAAATGTAACATCAACAGGGAGTTAGTGGTCATCACTTAAAGGCTCAATTTGTAAGGACGCTATTCTTAAAATAGAAGACATTCGCAAACATTCAATTATTTAAAAAAAACATGAGCTTTACAATTTTCTAACCTTTCTACCCTTTTTTACTTTTGTGGGATTGAGTTTCTCGAACTCTTCTAAACATATGTAGGAAATAAGAATTAGTTTGTTATTCCGTTCCTAAATAGCAAAGAATTTTTTTTTTCACACGGTTTCGTCGGATATTTCACTTGTGCCTATCATTAAATCCACAATGTGACAAGCAAATATCCCACAATCTTCATTGATGGTGCCACCGCCTTTTGGAGCCCAAAGCATTATAATTTCAATTTCTTCCTCGTCAAAGTACTTTTCAAAAAAATGCTTCAGATCTTGCATAATGTCTAATCCGAACTTTTGATCGGCTGGAATTTTTTTAGATTTGTTATCCAATTTCTGTCCCATTTTCATCGTTTACGCTTGTATCCGATGATTTCAGCACGGCTTTTAGCAATTGTATTAAAAAACAATCCTCCGCGCCCCCTCCGACCACAGATATCTCCAATATTGGAGCCCATTGCAAAATAACAAATAGTGTTTCGAGTTCAACTTGAAATTCTGGATAAGTTGATATGAAAATGTATGGATTTGGTTTGCGCACGAGACTGACCTTTAGTTTAATTTCCGTAAGGGTATTTTCATTATTGTAGAAACCACAGCCGACAAGTGGCTTAAAAACAACCTGGCCACCGATGCCGAATCGACAGCGCCCATATTTAAGGCGG